>JZLH01S0502629.1:8751-20269 GCA_001188425.1 Eucidaris tribuloides
CCATTTCCTTCTTTCACTATATTAAAATACAAATCAAGTATTGGAAGGTTTTAGGACATTTACTGTAGAATTACACAATTTGAAGGTTCAAGTGCTTTGAGTGATGGGCTCATTCAAATTCCATCAAATCAAGATTTTTCAACCATGTTTTAACCACACAGGCTCTGATTTATACAAACGTATCTGTGTAGGGAATATTCTCAAGATCATTTTAATTAAATAATTTCATTGGAATCAATGATTTATTATCCCCTCGCCCGACGAAGTTGGAAGGGAATATAGAAATGCCGCCGTTCATCAATCTGTTCATCCTTCCGTCCGTCTGTCCATTCTTCCAGCTGTCCATCCGGTGTCCGTCCGTCTGTAACACTAGTTTCCAATCGATAACTTAAGTAATGTTTAATTGATTTTCATGAGATATGGTTTGAAGGTACATGATATCAAAATACAGCCCAAGTTCGATTTCAGAGTGTGTAGCTCAAATGTCAAAGGTCATAGCCTCCAAAGCTGTGTAACTGGTTTCCGTTCCATATAACTTTAGTATTTTCATCAGATTTTCATGAGATGTATAAAGGTACATGATATCAAATGCCGAAGTTCGATTTTGGAGTGTGTAGCTCAAAGGTCAAAGGTCATAGCCCCAAAAGCTGTATAGCTGGTTTCCGTTCGATAACTTTAGTAATTTTCAACAGATTTTCATGAGATTTGGAATGAAGGTACATGATATCAAAATATAGCCCATGTTCGACTTCAGAGTGTATAGCTCAAAGGTAAAAGGTCACAACTCAGTAAATGAGAAAATTGCTATTTAAAGGTCATACTTGTGCATATCCGAAAATATGGCTTTCTTTACATAACTTTAGTAATGTTAGACAGATTTTCATGAAATTGGGTATGAAGGTACATAGTATTAAAAAGTTTGATTTTGGATAATGTAGGCCAAGAGGCAAAGTTCACAGTTCATTAAATATGTATATGTAGGCTATTTGTACCCCGCGAGGGGATGCTATGCTTTGTGTTGTCCTTGTTAGAGTTATTTCTCTGTAAAATCTTGTTTATGGAAAAAAAATAATTTTGTGAAGCAAGTTTTCATATTTTCTGTGAACTTGTATTCTGTATTGCTAAAACTTTAGTCTCTAAAAGTCTCTAGATTGACTTTGATCCACCACATTTCTAGTCACTATCATGCAAAGATAGAACCAATTTTTGAATTGGGTGCACAACCAAACAGATTGAAAAGTGCGAGACGAAAAGTCTCATTTCTAGCTGCATAGATAAAGGGATTTACGCACGAGTTACAAAAGGCCAAGACGACAAAAGCATGGTATAAAGTAGAATAGACGTATGATGGAGGAAACACGCCCATGTGGTAGAGGAAAAAACAGATTTGGTCCGGAGTCCAACAGACGATAAAGATCACCACAACGGTCAGGATGAGGTGAATGATTTTGCGGCGAGCATCGAGTAAATTTGTCACTGGGGCAGATGAAGAATCAGTATAGGTTTTGAATTGACTTGCTTGGTCCCGTAGCTCCCGCGCAATGGCCACGTGACCACAAATCATGATCATGATTGGTAGGAGGTATTGTGTGAGGAAAATCATCAAACCAGTGATGATCTGAGAGCTGAGATTGGGGAAAGTTATGACACACTGATGTAAATCGCGGTCGACGTAAAATATGCAGAATATGAACGTGTTGATTGCTATGGCGGCACACCATATGACGACTAGCAATCGCAGCGAGTTTTTAACAGTGAACCATCGGTTGAATTTGAAAGGAAACATGACCGCGAGAAATCGCTCCACGGACAGTGTCGTCAGCGTGAAAACGGATGCCACTACAGAAATCCACAGGAGGACGGATGGGTAGACCACACGACAGTAGAGTTCTCCCAGCCAGGTTGCAGGTAGGGTCTTGTTCCGGGGATGTGGCAACATGAAAACCGACGTGCAGAAATCCGCCATTGCGAGACCCGCGATCAGAACGTCTGTCGAACATCGAGAGCGCCCCTTACGGCTAATGACGGCCATGACAACGCCGTTGCCTAGGATACCGATGATGGCGAGTATTAACTGAGCGATGAGCCACCAGTGCCATGTCATTGGATGCCACGCCCACTCGGCTGCCGTCGACTCCATGGAGGAGTTTGTAGTATTCAAGAGCATCACTTATTCTGTAAGGAAGAAAAACCAAACGAAACATTAAAGGAGAAGTTTCTCCCACACAATAAAAGTAAATGACATGATTGGGGGTGGTCCTCAACTTGAGCTTAAACTATCCTAGAATCGTAAACTATGCATGGATTCTACTGTAAAAATTTTGAAGTCAAAAGTCGACTAATTCTTAAATAACTTCAATCAGTATGGTATGCCTTGTGACAGAAAAATCTGTGGTGTAGCTTTGTATGGAATCTGTTTCTATCCAGGCTCAAAAGAAGCAAGATGTTAGTATGTTCATGCTTGATTCGGCTTCAGTGAACAAATTCAAGATAAACCTTCCACCTGGTGTATCCATTGGTATATCTTTCAACCAGTTTGGTTGGAGAGGAAATTTTTTATTTCTCCCAATCATGTCACTGCCCTTCAATAGAGATACGGTGAATCAAGAACATGCTTAAGAAATCCAAAATTGAAAGTTAGAGCAAAGTTGGTTAATAATAATAATAAGAATAATAGTAGTAATAGTAATAATAAAAATAATAATAATAATAGTAATAATAATAATAATGATAATAGTAATAATAATAACATTTGATAATGTGCCAGAATCCACCAAAAAAGGGACTCATGGCGCATATACACAGGAGAACATTACACATAGAAATAAATACATGATAATCATGGCTAAAATATATTTTTCACAAGATTGGTTTTCAAATTATATTTTAACTCGGAGACTAAGTACGAGTTAACTCGTGTTGGGGTCTATGGAAAATGTGTGTTAAAGTGAAATCAAATCGTCTCCAATGGGTTAATTGACTTTAAGGGGAGTCCATGTTATTTTTTGTGGTAAAGCTCGATACACAGATTATTCCAGGCTAGATCCGACACCACCTTGTTTTGTAACATATACAACATTTTTTGACAGTTTCTTGCCAATATTAAGGTGTTGATTCCAAATCTTATGTGTGCCAGACGTGAAATTTGAGCATTTAACAAAATATGCAATTTTTCAAAATGACCACCGTGACATTCTCGTAATTAATTGCTTTGTGCATGTTGGTTTGATGGTGTCTCATCAATATAGAGGTCATACATGTAATTTATAAATTCATATCTATTGAGACCCACATATAACACCTGAAAGAGTTTTTTCATTAAATGATGGAAATATTGAGAAGCTCTCTCAACACATCAACAAACTTCTGCATTATGTAGTGGTTTTTTGACTACTTGACATGTCTATCCTATCTATACTACAGATTTAAAGTCATTGTATAACAATGTTTCCAGTTTAAAAAATCTGAGCTACATGATTCCCCATGCTACCAGTGCCTCTGATATGGTCTAAAAATGAAGCCCTGAAAAAATTACAGTTTAAAACGATCATTAAGTGCTTTAAAAAAGTGAAAATCATTGAGAGACCATTCCAGCTTTCCCCCATAGACTGCTGTGTTGCAGAATTTCCTATCAGCTGATAGGAAATTAATGTGCCAATTTGTATCTGCACATATTGTACTAGTGACAGCATAACTGTCCAAACTTTTGTGTTCTAGGGTGTTTATTTGTCCATTCAAACACTGTCAGATATGTCAGATAACAAAGTTCGACAATTTTTTTAAACATGTCTTCCACAGTGTTATATAGCATCTTTAAACATGATTTGCAAATGAAACAATCTTTTTCACTGTCTCCCCAACAAGTCTTACATTGATTACAAGAAAGATGGAAGCTGCGTGCCAATATTTAGTGTACACCGCATATTCTGACACTTTATGTCATGTAGGTTGACCAACTCAAATTTCTACAGTTTGTTTTATCTGAAAGAGTAATCTTTTCTCCACCCACTGTCAAACTTTGGTGGCTTGAAACAAAACCAATACCGAGGTATTAGCAGTTTTTCTGGACCATATTTTCGGACAGGTGCTTGTACATGGCGCATCTCAGTGAACCTAATCTTTAAATCCTCTTTTCTCTCTTTTCTGTGAAACTGCACCTCCTTACTCTCTCGTATTTCAATCACTTTTTGAATGAGTTAGGATAGTCCAATTTTAACATGTTTTATATCATTGTAAAGATTACTCTATAACTCTAAAAGGACTGGGCTATTTTGGAGGTGTTGAGGACTGGGGGGCGGGGGGCATAATGGTCCCCCTTCTGATCTCGGCCGTGGAGCGCGCGACTGCACTGAAATTTAGCATGCAGGTTCGTCTTTTAAACATAAACTTTAAGTCTGTATAGTAATTTTTGGGAAAAAAATTAATCTCTAATTAATAAGAATTAATTATGCAAATTTATGTGTGAAAAAAAAACATGATTTGCATATAAAACACTCAATTTCACTTGAAATTTTGTAATTTTTTGCAGAAGTGATCTTTACGACCTTAATTAGTTTTCATCAATTAAAATTGTAAAAAGTCAATTTTTTCCTTATGTATTTCTTTGTTTTTCGAATTTCGTATGTATCTCTTTGTTCTTGAAACTTTTGTTTTTTATTGTTTTTTTCCATGAAATTTATTGCAGACCATTTAAAAACCGAAATGACCTGACAATCAATTATGTAGGGCAATTATAATAAAAAACAATGACCTTTTTATGAATTTCAATATATCAGACAAATTCTATTGACTTTGTACACAAATCACATAAATGAGCCATTTTTCGGCCATATTTGGCATGACATTGTCTCACGAAAAGTCATGGGGTGTCACAATGCTGTACCCGTTTGTCTCGAATTTGGTCTCAAAAGTTGCGCAAGACTTCAAAGAAAAAAAGTCATAGAATTGCACGGTATTACCAGTGTGCGTTTCAAAATAATTGCACAAAACGTCCTTTTAGGGTTAAAACTATGAAGAAAAGTGAAAATTCATTTTGCCAGGTTTTTGTGGCTTTTGGGCTAGATGGTCACAAGAAGGAATGGTTATCTTCAGTAGATATGAAGATTTCGATTTTAGGAAGATACTCAAATTTATCGTCTGCCACCTAGCAGATTGGTAATAAGGTCTTTCACATTGATCACATCACAACTCTGCAACGTAAACTGAAATCCCATATTGAGGTAGGCCTATTACTGTATTGCAACCATTTTAAATATTTCAGTTTTTAGACAATAGTGTACAGTTTCACAAAATTGTACCCGACTGATTTTGAATCAGCACCTTCATATTGACAACAATCTTATCAAAATTAAATGCATAATCACAAAAAGTTGGATTTCTTAATTGCTTAACTCTAAAATGTCTGGGCTGTCTTGACGGCTGCTGGGGGGGGGGGGGCTAAAAGGCCCCCTTGACATGAAAATAATTTATCTCAATCAGTAAGAGTAAAAATAATGACACATTTATGAATTTAAGCTGAAAGCACAATTTGTATTGAAATTATAAATGAAATCAAGTTTTTGAGTGATTTTTGGTCTGAAATGGAAGAACGAAATGTTGCATAACTTTGGGACCGCACGCCCGGACGTCACAAACGTGGTCTCAAAAGACACGCAAGATTCAAAAGAAAAGTCATGAAGCACCGTAACACGAGCTTAAAGCGTTATGGAGTTATCACGCGAAAAGTCGGGGGGGGGGGCAGTCTTTTTAGGATGAAGAAGGAATGCTTTCAGTAGATATGAAGATTTTGATTTTAGAAAGATACTCAAATTTATCGTCTGGCACCTAGTACATTAGGAATGAGGTCTTTCACATTGATCACATCACAAATCTGCAACATATCATGATATCTCACATTGAGGTAAGCCTATTGCTGTATGGCAGCCATTTTGAAAATGTTAGTGTTTAGACAATTGTGTACAGTTTCACAAATTTTACCCAACTGATTTCAATCAGCACCTTTGACCTTCGTATTGAAAGAAATGCATGCAGGATCACAAAACGTTGGATTGCTTAATTGCTTAAACTAATGTTTGTTTAAATCTTCTGCTTATTCATTCTTTTTGTTTCTTTTTTGTAATTAGGCAGCTTGGGTTTATATCATTGAAAGGAATAATCGGGCAGTCCCTAATTATTAAGAGGGGTTCCATGACATATGCTCCGGCGACAAATGCTCCGACGACAATTGCTCCGAAAAATACGATAAATGCTCCGCGACATTTGCTCCGCAACAAATGCTCCGGCGACATTTGCTCCGTCGACAAATGCTCCGACGACATTTGCTGCGACGACAAATGCTCCGGCGACATTTGCTCCGGCGACATTTGCTCCGGCGATATTTGCTCCGGCGACAAATGCTCCGGCGACATTTGCTCCGGCGACAATTGCTCCTAAGATGCGACAAATGCTCCGGCGACAATTGCTCCTAAGGTACGACAAATGCTACGGCGACAATTGTTCCGGTGACATTTGCTCCGGCGACAATAGTTCCTAAGGCGCGACAAATGCTCCGGTGACATTTGATCCGTCGACAATTGCTCCAGCGACAATTGCTCCGGCGACAATTGCTCCGACATTTGCTATTTAAGGTGTGACAATTGCTCCGACGACAATGGCTCTTACATTTGCTATTACTGTTTGCCATCTATTGAGTAACCCAAGTTACAATGCATGTTTTTCTCCATGCACTGTCATCATAATTTTTATAGCCTACTATATAACTTCTGTTTGTGAACTATCTATAGGGTTTTGTTCGAAATTTTTGCCGGTTTCTGAGTATTTGTGTACGTATACAAGTATTCACACGCATATCTCATCTTGACTTGAATTATTTTTAAACAAGGTGTTCACAATGTTAACCAATGTCTTTAAAAAGATTACTTATAGATTAAAACTTACTCATATATTCTTAAATTCGTAACGCTTTGGAAAAGACTATTCAATATACGGCGCACGTTTGTAAGGATGTCTATGACGCAAGCACCTGTATTGTTCTCGTCTGTATACACGTGATCGATCAGCTAACAAGACAGAGAGCAGTTCACCGGATGTAACACTCTCAGGCCAACTACGAAAACAATTTTCACCTAGATTTGCGTTATTTAGATTTAAAAAACCCAATTAGTTCACCGGATTGCTCAACATTAATTCCAAAAATGCAAAACACTCTGGTATGGGAGGGGGACACCCCCTCCCCCATCGAACGCTTCGCGCCCTCACTTGCGTTGTCCCACGATTGTAGGTAATATCCCCCCTCCCCACTCCCGGGGGGAAATCCTGCGTACGGCGTAAGTCCGTTTAGTATGTAGTGATTTTGTAATAATTTCCAGAAAGAAAGCAATATTTTATTTCAAGTCTGAAACGGAATAAATAGTGTGATGAAATAACCTATTCTTTTTTTTTATTGATCAAAATCAGAAAAGCAATTACAGAATCACAACAGTGACCTTTTGCATAACACAGAAAAGTAATGCGAATGGAGTGAAAAAAAGGCCTTTTAAATACTGAAATAAGTTCTTTATTTTCTGAAGTATAGAAGATTAATTTTTTTATAGGATATGACATAGATTTTTTTTTTATTTTAGCAGAGCCAAATGTACATTAAAATTGTGAGAATAACCTTGAAATTTAGATTAACGATTTACTTTGGAATTTTCAATCTACTTTTATATAAATTAGAAAGACAGTGTATGGGGGGAAACATGCATTGTAAATTGGGTTACTCAATAGATTTTCGCTTTTTCAAAGCACTTAACGAAAGTTTCTTGTCACAATTTTTTCTGGGCTTCATTTTGAGAACTTATCAATAACACCAATAGCAGGCAGAACCATATAGCTCAGATTAATGCATTTAACGATTAAGATAAAATAAGTATACTCAATGTAGAATTGAGGAATGCCCTGAAACAAAAGCTTGTACAGAACTTGCACAATATTGTTGAAGACAATGATGGGGAAATGTGGCCAGATTGAAGTATCACGTGACACAGATTACAACTATGCAATATTCAGTATAAGGAGTAACGGACCAACCCGACCAAAAAAAAAAAGCCTACTAAACAATGAAAGGGAGAGCGAAAGGAGGTAAAATAAGAACGAACAGTTTACCTTGTGCTGAACTAAGATTACATTTAAGCAATACCAATCATCAGTACCATGACAATACCATTTAACCTTGTTCTTGCAACATATAACGGTGATCTTTTATCTGTAATGTCACTTTCAGGAAAGTTCCAGAGAGTTGGATTAGTATGACTAAGCATGATCCGAGCATAGAATGAGATTGTGAGAAGGGGTAAATTAAGGTTTCTAGCTCTTTTGTATTTTTGCAATTGACCAAAAGTCACCGGAGCATTTGTCGCCGGAGTAATTGTCAGCGGAGCGATTGTCGCCGTAGAAATTGTCTCACATTTGGAACAAATGTCATCGGAGCTAGTGTCGTGGGAGGAATAATTGTAACTGGATCAATTATCGAACCTTTGGAGCATAATTTGTCGCCGGAGCAATTGTCGTACCTTTGGATTAAATGTCGTCGGAGCAAATGTCTTAGGAGCAATTGTCGCACCTAAGGAGCAAATGTCGCCGGAGCAAATGTCGCCGGAGCATTTGTCGCCGGAGCATTTGTCACCAGAGCAAATGTCGCCGGAGCATTTTTCGCGCTTTAGCGAGCAATTGTCGCCGGAGCAAATGGTCGCGGAGCATTTGTCGCCCGGCAGCAAATATCGCCGAGCAAATGTCGCTGGGAGCAAATGTCGCCGAGCCAGGGTTGGGCTCAATTACAGGTAATGTGAGCAATTACGTAATTAATTAAATTTTGTTAGATAATTGTAATTGCTAATTGAAATTTTTGAAAGAAAAGTAACTGTAATTGTAATTGAAAAAATGTAATTGGCATAATTACTCTCAATTACTTTCAATTATTCATTCTATTAATCTGATCCTGGTAATCCCACTATTCTTGACCCATAACCTCCTCTTGGTCTTGCTTTCAAATGCATTCAAAACAATATGCCGTACATGTACACATGTGGAATCAGTGGTATAAAGAGAGACTAGCAGAGATTCGAGAGAATATCACCTAGCTCCATACGCGTACATATAGATTGAATATATAGAAAATAATTGTAATTGTAATTGTAATTAACAAAAGTAATTGGTAATTGTAATTGAAAAAATGTAATTTAATTGAAAAGTAATTGCAATTGAAGATTTTAGTAGGCAGGTAATTGTAATTGTAATTGAAGAAAGTAATTGAGCCCAACCCTGGCCGGAGCATTTGTCGTCGGAGCAAATGTCGCCGGAGCATTTGTCGACGGAGCAAATGTCGCCGGAGCATTTGTCGCGGAGCAAATGTCGCGGAGCATTTGTCGTATTTTTCGGAGCAATTGTCGTCGGAGCCTTTGTCTCCGGAGCATATGTCGTGTCACCATTAAGAGGCGAGGGGTCACATTTACTTTGGCACTATTGTTTTATTTTACGAAACATCCACACCTGATGTGGGGGGGGGGAGTCTGACACATTTGAGTAGAACAAAACCTATGGGAGCGTCCGAGAAAAAAAAATCATGACCAAACTGCCAAAATCTTACCTGGCCGAAATGTTCTAAAATGCTAAAACCCGCCGGATTTTTCAGTACTTTTAAAACAATAGGTGGCGGTTGCCCCCCTCCCCCCGTTGCACCGCCCCTGACTCGGAACACATTCCTCAGAGTGCCCTTATATAAAGACCGAAGTTTTCTGTTTTACAAATGTCAAATTCCGTTTTTCTCTGCGTTGTAATTTTGCTATTTTCCGACTTGAATTTTTTGTTGGAAATTAGTTTAGTTTTATTCAATAAATACTTATACATTTTACTTTGGGGAAAATTTTTAGGTATGATTTTTTTTCCATTTTTGTTGAAAATGCTGTTTTCCACGTTTAACATCAAATTCCGTGATTTCCGCGGAAATTCCGCAATGCGGAAAACTCCGGTATTTACCCTTATATGGCTATCCGAACCTTTGCATTCAGGAACTACGTTTGTGTGATTTCTGACTTTCGAGAAAAAATCTTGCTGAAGAATCAAATTTCAAAAGGTGCTAAATCTGTTTTCCTCAAAAGATGGGTTATGGGAAGTCCGGAAAATTTGCCGAATTTGTGTCTCGAGACAGCAAACAATTTCAGCCAATTTACACGAGTAATCATGCAAAATATGTTTTTATCAACAGCCGCTGTCCATGTGTGGGTGTACAAACTTGGCCACAAATGCTTTTCTCTCCAAAATCAACAAAATGTAGGTACGGCTTTTCGGTCATGTGCAGTTTAGCTCCAAGTTTTATTCTGTAATTACATGTATAATAGTACTCGACTATGTCGTGAATAACTCATTTTGCATGGAAAGTGGCTTTACTGCCATTTGGAACTAAAACTCGTCATTTACAGATAAACGTGTCAATTGTGTAATTGATGTGCCGCAAATTTCACCACGCGGAAGTTACTGGCTGCAGTTGATGTGCAAGTCCAATTGAGTTGTCTGGTTTGATTCGTATGAAAGAAACTTTTTATCCACCACACTTATCGCAATCAGCCATTGTGGAAAACGCCACATTAATAAATTGCAATTGAATCACATCCATTAGTGATGGACGTGTGTCGATAATCGATATGATAGCTACTAGGAACGTGATGAAAGTAGCAGTAAAAAAACATCAGAACGCTATTATAAACTCCGGGATATGGTATGGAATTCTCATGGCTTTATTCGACGTATACAAACGGGCATTGCTATACTGACGTCACATGTTTTTTTTTCAGTTCCCATATTTTTTAAACCAGTTTCCCTTGAATAGAAAATAACTTGTCACGACCAACTATAGATTTACTACTCTCCATACAAATAGCCTTGAAGGCAAATTCAACAATGACCACAGTTTGGAAAAAGCATTTGAGCTACAGAAACCTCCATGTTCTAAGTGTCTTTGATAAAGTCTAAAAATAAAGCCCTAAAATATTGAACTTTAAAGGGATCATTATAGTGCTTTAAAGGAGTGAAAATCTATGAGTGCCCAGGTTTACCATGTCCATTTACTCCCACAGACTGCTGTGTTATACTATACTTTATAGGCCTTTGCATGCATAAATCAGGCGTGATGTTTATCCATGCGTACATTGCCAGTGGCAGCATTTACTTTCCAAAGTTTTGCATTCTAGAATGTTTATTTTCCATTCAAGCACTATTATGCAGCTCAGATATTACATTTCGATATTTAAAAAAAATCAAGCTCCTCAACGTCATTAAGTGTCAGTAAGGTATTGATCAGTGAAATAATTTGCCATAAAAGGGTGTGAACTATGGAGGCTCTTAGGTGAAATTTGGGACAATATTTAGACTACGGTACTCCGAACCCTATTCTATTTAATACATAATGTGCATCAAACACAAATCATGAATCATCTCAGTTTATATCGACACCGTACGTGTACGCCTTTTCTTTGAAGCAGAA
>JZLH01S0502629.1:23058-44791 GCA_001188425.1 Eucidaris tribuloides
CAATCAATTGTTGCGGTTGGACTATAGGCCTACCAGATTTAAAATAAGTGACAAAAAACTCTACCCAGTGTCTAAAACCAAGACTATCGTTAAAAATGCAACTCGAGCTGATCCAATTAAATAAAAAACTTTACAACGTATGAATTTAAATTTGGTTTGAGTGTACATTTCTTCAGTTCGATAGAATCTGAGCAAAACGGTTTGGTGTGCAGATAAAAAATTACAGCCTGTAACTACTGTCCTGTGTTTCAAATGTAGATATTAAAATTGCTAAACATTTTAATCAACTGAAAAAAAACCATACTTTCAATTCAGATCCAATCACCAAATAATGCTCGATTCGTAGCGCGCATTCGGAGATACCGTCTTCGTCCTGTTTTGTCCCACTTGTATTGTCGTTATACCGGTGTCGTCCTGGGGTAACTGTTTCATGTGTCCTCGAACGGATAGCAGTCTAAACTACCAAACGGGGCCTACAGACTACAAGCCTGGCTTCAGTAGGTTCCCCATTTCCATCCTTCTTTCCATTATACATGTGTTTGTTTGCTTTTACTATTGTTTTCGTCGTCGTTTTGTTAATTTTTAACCGCAAAATACTATGCATCCACACAAATATTCCCAAATTCTTATTTTTCGTAGACCAATGGCTCCCCATTAGATTTCGCATTCAGTTCAAAATTCTTTTTTTGACTTTCAAATCTATACATGGTCGTGCCCCAAATTATCTTTCGGAAATGATTCAGTTATACAAACCCAACAGGTCCCTTTGTTCTGCCAATCAAATCCTTTTGACTGTTAAAAAAGCAAAAAAAAAAAAAAAAAAAATACGGTGGTAGGTCCTTTTCATGCTCCGCCCTACACTTATGGAATTCTCTCCCAGCCTCAATTCAATTCATCACTGATATTACTTTGTTCGGGTCGAAATTAAAAACACATCTGATGGAGAAGGCATTTTCAACATAGTTCTTAAATTGTTCTTATACCTTGTATCTTATTGTATCTTAATGTATGTTTAATAATCTTTAATTTTGGCTGTCATCAAGTTTTGTCTGATTTTCTGTATAATTGTAAAGCGCTTTGATATATATTTGTTATGAAAAGCGCTATATAAATAAAAGTTATTATTATTATTATTATTATTATTATTATTATTATTATTATTATTATATTCACATAATATAATTCTATGTATGCTATGAATATATGTTGATCGTATTAAAGTGAATGCCACCGTATATTTAATCACTTTCTCGTATTTCAGTATGCCAATATAAACATGTATATACATTACTCTGTTATGTTATATTTTATTGGAAATGAAATAATGAAATGTAATGAAGTGAAATGAACGCGTTGCATGTTTTTAATGCACAGAATAGAACGGAGCTTAAAAATCGGCACTCGTGAGCTCTATTAAAAAGCACACAAACAGACTCGCCTTGCCCCATGTGATGAACCGACATGTATTGACATTACATTGGGATTTCTGTTTGTCTATATTACAAATTATTATTATGAATTTTTAAAAGTTTGTCCACGTTTTCTCTTCGGCGCGGTGAATTGCAAGTGCGTGCTTTTTGTTTGTGCCGTTTCAAGGTAACAGTGTCGACAATTGACATGTACAGCATATTAAACATTCACGTCATGGACTCCCGTCTTTTAGCTGTCAATCAATGTTAAGATAATTAGATTTATGTTATTACAGTGAGGAGCACTTCATACATGACAACTTCTGATTAAGAAGCCTCATAAATGAACGTGATATCCATGGTTTTAGTAATATTTTCTGAGATGCAATATTGAGGATTGACGAACAAGCCTATGGATCCGAGTCGTCGTGTTCTGAACACACTGATGACTGATACATCATACGATGATACGACGTTTGAAAAATTAATCAGTTTACCCTTGACCCCTTTTAACATTAATATACCACAAATAGTTACACCGAACATACACCTTGTCCCCTAACATATTGACTACAAGACATGTAACAATAAGATATGTAACAATACATTTACATATATTTCAGAGAATTCTATAAAAACTTGCTCTGCGTACAATTATGGAAAACTACAGAGGAAGATAGAGGAAAAATCGAAAGTTGTACCTATCATATCAATGTTACCCTTTGGCCTTTATAATAATGACAGTCTCTGTTAAATGGTTTGCAAACCAACGGCATGTATTGAGCGGAAAATGTATAGAGGAAGAAATAAAGAGCTTTGAATGTCTGATCGGAAGAAAGAGGGTCAATTGAAAGAGAGGAATTGTAGTGACGTAATCGTCCAAAACAAAATATGGTAGGGAGAGGGAGCAAGAGGGGAGAAAGGGGAGGAAGATTTGAACGCGCTTCACCCATGGCAATCGAAATACATGTATACTTTTCGGGATTACTAAACCTTTGGAATATTTTGTTGTTCGAAACAATGAAACTTTGGATCAACAAAAACAAACAAATTTATGAAAGCGTGTCTTTCACACTAAGAATAGGTGCGCACAAGGTGCAACTTTTCGGAGAAAAAGGTGCAGAGGCATTTCCGCCGTTGTATTCGCGCAAATTTGCAGTTTTCACGGTTATGCGCTTGCCCCCTGTATAGGCGGGTGCGTTTGCACCTTTGCCGTTTTTGTAACATATTAAAATTTCATGCATACCTTTTTAAACAAAAGGTTGTTCTTCACAACCTAAAAGCTTGTCCGAGGGTTGTTCGACATGTCAATTATGCAAACTGGATTCCAGCAATTGAAGTTCATTTAAAAGGAGCAGGTTAACGAGCTTGTCTCTAGGTTCCCGGGAATGAAACATCCACAAAATTACGAAAACGGCCTCTATAGGTGCAAGTTTGCACCTTAAAGATTGAAAAATAATGCATTAAACACAATTAAAATCCAGTGCAAATACAATATTGCATGGTCGGCGTGATGGCCTAGAGGTTAGAGCGTCTGCCTCACGTCCGGGAAGTTGTGGGTTCGAACCCACGCTGGGGTCAAACCAAGGACTTTTATTTTTGTTATCGTGCACTCCTGTACCTTTTAGGTACAAATCTGCATCTTTCAGAAGGTGTAATTTTGCATCTTTAAAGGTGTTCCCAGTGTGACATTGGTCTGCACCTCTAAAGGTGCAAAGTTGAACCTATTTATCTTAGTCTTAGTGTTGGTATGAACAGAAGAACTGAAATTCAGGTCGTCGAATAAATTAATCCCCTTTCGAATAGGAACTTTGTGTATATAGCCCCCAGAGGAGAGCTCCCCGGAGGACCACTCCCCGGGAGACTGCTCCCCCCCGGGGGAAGACAACTTCTCCGATGACAACTCCCTTGGGGGACAACTTTTCTGGGGACCATTCAGATTGTTTAAGATGGAAACATTTTTAAACTCTTTCCGGGGGAGTTAGCCTCGGGGGAGTTTTCCCCAGGGGATTTGTCGGGCCGGGAGGGGGGTATCTTAGCACTGATACTTACACGTCTGCTGGACACCAATGGCGGGAAATCTGCCGCTGAAATAAACACCGTTCTGTCTGTTTCTGGTATTTCGTAATTTACTACACAATATTTATACAAATACAATGCACCTGATCACTCATGAAATAGACACCTTTATGTCTGTTTTCGGTATTTCATAATTACGTAACCCTGATCTTCACACAGAGATGCTTGTCCTCAGCGAAGTTCCCGTTTAAACTCTTATATTTAATACCACAGCTCCATCATCACGGCGTCTACCTGAACAAATTTTTTAGTCGTCCAATCTACGCTGTAGGCGGCTCCGTGTCATCAGCCAAACGCACGTGTCAAAATAATGAAATAAAACGATTTTCGTTAGTTACCAGTGATGTTTCGGAACATAACGCGATCTTGATCTAGAAAACAAAATCTTGCTTCGGAAAGGAAAGAAATGAAAAATGAAGGATAAACTTATGTCCAATCTGGTATCACTCGGCATTAGATGCCAGTACATTTATTTACGTGCGCATCATAATTAATCCCGGGCCTTCCTCGATGACTCTAAGAAATTGAAGGATGATCGTGTATTCCAATGTCGTTGCAGTTGTATGTCCAACAAATACACAAAACAGACGGTTGACGATCAGGAAGTCACATAAGTTCAGTTTCATATAGCATTATACATGTAGGCCTACCTCCAGATCAGCATAACAATGATCAAGTATTTGTCGATAATTCAGATTTAACACAAAACTTAGCGGCGACTATAGGATACGATAGAGACTTCTTGCAGATTTGTGTAAGTCATAAAGCTAAAGCATTTCAAGACACCCTTTTTGTGTCAACAATAAGCGACTGGAATAGACTCTGAGCAAATGTTGTGAACTTCCCATCGTTAGATTCATTTAAGAACAAGTTTAAGTTGTCTTTCCACACGCTGTGTGTACTCTACAAATTAACGTGATGTGTCACAATGACATGTTGCTGACTCAACGATGCAAATACAGAAACTGCGCGATAAACGCCCGACACTTAAATAACTCCCTCGCTGCGGGTACAACCATTTGGTACAATGGGTTACACAGATGCTTAGTTTCGCGTATATCTTCTTCACTGATATATTCAGCCTTGAGATATAATATAAAGTCTGCCAATCAGATGCTCAATATATGTATAGATATATATTTGATGGGTGTGATGATTGATCTGAATGTTAAAGAAATTCAACGTAGACCTACCACATGATCAACGACGAGTGCAATTACATTTGGTGTAAATTTAAATAATCAAATTTGTGAGATGAAAAGCGACAGGAAATAACTAGCTAGACAGGCGTATTTATCTTTCGACAATCGATATTCTTGAAAATCTATCTGAAGGACATATTTGAATCACTCATCTAAAATGTTATTTCGGTCTTTAAAACAGTTTGTTCTGCTATATGTCCACAACACTCGCCCAAAATATACATCATAAACAGTACGAGTATTAGGTGGTTTGGAACCAGTGTTATTTATTGGATCATGATAAATGTACGATTTGGGCAGTTCATAAATTCTCATTTGAAACAAATCACCCCATATATTTTTGTACTTCGCCAAGTTTTCGCGCGTTATGATTTACCAATTAGACAACCACAGGGGCACGGGGGGGGGGCGGGAGTTACCAAGCCTAAAATTTAGAGAAATATAAAACAGGCGTTTTCGCAGTGTAATTCATGAAATTTAGTTTTCTAACATTTTCGCCCCCCCCCCCGAGTTTTCGCCTCCATATGACTTTACCCGGGTGCCGTTCCCCATGGTTTTGTAGATTTTGGAACAACATTCAGATCGCCGATCGGGGAACTGATAGTTTGTCCCGTCGCCTGAAACCAAAGGGTGATTACTTGCTTTATATTCCACATCTAATACAATTTACATGTAAACTCTTTATAGAAAAAAAAATTGCAATTACTTTTATAAGAGAAAGAAAAGTATTGTTTACTTTCTTAAAATTATGTAATAACGTAAATTGGAATTGCTACGCCGTTGGCTGAGTGAAACGCACTTTCAGTTCGCGCGGATACTGAAAATATTCATAATGCGCGGTGGGATCCTACGGACTAAAGATATCAGCGAAGCACATAAGTACTATTACCATCGAGTGCAACGACCTTCCCTTCTCGGGTGAATTGATGGACAAAACTTCTCTTTATCACGTGATGATTTACTCTTGACCAATGCTCTATACCAAGATTCTTAGTAGATGGAATATAATTGGGTATACTGGTGTTTTCATGGATGCAGGTGCTACAAGATGGTGTCTGTGTGGATCAAAGTAAATGCCGCTGTATCCTGGATGCCTCTCATATCGGAGACCCCGACGATGTGCTGCTACCTCACGGAGGATCTGTCAGCGTGGATTCCGACGGCATGGTGGAATTTCCACCTGGTTCGGTGGTGGTCAAGGAATGCAACAATTGGTAAGATTTTACCAAGATTATTTCTATTGGGACCATAATTTATATGATATGTGTTTACTCATCCTGAGCATGCATTGTTTTTACCATGCAGCATGTGTATGGTACACTCCTCGAACCCGATCGTAAGCACAACGTGGCGTGCAGCCGCGGGGGTGGGGGGGGGCAGACTGCCCCCCTGAAAAAAATGAAAGGATGCACATTTTGGACTTAGTTGCCGTTAAATTTTTGGCTCTGCCCCCTCCTCGGATAACAGGCACCTGTTACGCCGCTGACGTTGTAAGAAAAAAAAACCCTTTTTTTACAGGATGACATACTTCATTTTTGCCATAAAAATTACGAGGGATTGTACCCAACAGAATCTTTTACTTAGACCCAACAAGTAGACAACCCCCCCCCTAAAAAAAAAAGGTTCCCTGTTTTCTTTTTTTATATACACACAACAAAAAAAGTAACTATCCCCTTTTTCAAACAACCATAACCTTTTAATGAAATAAGTTTTAGCAGAATAATTTGGCAGGAGTATTTCTACACTTATTGACTAACATCTGTGTGAAAATGTGAAGATCTGTCAAGCCATGCCTGAGTGAGCATGCATTAAAAGCAAAAATTTCACTTTTCAAAAGTTACAGGAGTCATCTCTTATGCCAAAAAAAGGTAAATAAAGGCACTTTTTGCTTTGTTTATTGAGTGTGCTCACTCAACCATGACATGGTTACAACCTCTTATATTCGTACAACATGTAAAGATACATTTTGCTGGAAAATACCGGATTTCAATGTTTTCAATAAACTTTATGGATTTTACAATTTCCAATTGAAAAATATGGAAATTTTCAAAATGAGCTCATTCAAGCGTATATTATGCAAAAAGTGCCAGGAGAGGTGTAAGGGGGTCAAACGATAGATGATTAACATAAATAGCACTTAATCATTCACCAGAAACAAAATTTGTCAATATCCTGCATCATAGATTCCCCTAAACGACCCTTGTGACTTTTAAAAAGTGACATTTTTGCCTTTAATGCATGCTCACTCATGCATGACTTGACGGATCAATCACATTTTTTACACAGAAGTTAGTCAACTAGTGCAGGAACACACTTGCCAAATTATTTTGCCCCAAACCGTTTCTTTAAAAAGTTATGGTATTTTGAATAAGGGGGTAGTTACTTTTTTGTGTGTTTTTTACCCGACATAATCTTTCATGTACCCGACGGGCGACAAGTGGACAAAAAGTTTGTCGTTGTTTTGTTTGTTTTCATTTAATCTTAGAGAATTGCAAATGACCAGACAACTTACCCATCCATTATTTGTCAGTTCATTACAAACATCATGGTAACAGATATTACATCACAAACAATTTTCTTTGTATACCAAACTCTAATTATGCGGATTTCCAATTTTGTTTACTACATTTTAGCACTTGTGAAGGAGGATCATTTGTTTGCACACAAGCCGATTGTGCAGGTAAAGTAGTCCTGTGTGTAACATATAAAGTTTGTATATAAGAAATGTGGCAATACCATATAATCATGCAAAACAAAGAATAAAAACCCGTAAAATCATCATTCATGAACTAAAGCAATTAAAGAAACTTTGGGTAACATGTATTTTTATCTTTATATGTATCTGCTTGCTGTGTGGAAATGTTCACTTTAAGGGCATTCTATAACAATGTTACCAGATTAAAAAATCTGAGCTACATGATTCTCCATGCTACCAGTGTCTCTGATACCGTCTAAAATGAAGCCCTGAAAAAATGCAGTTTAAAATGATCATTAAGTGTTTAAAAAAAGTGAAAATCATTGAGAGACCATTCCAGCTTTCCCCATAGACTGCTGCGTCGCAGAATTTCCTATCGGCTGAGAATAATTGATGTGCCAATTACAGTTGTAGTAGTAGTAGTAGTAGTAGTAGTAGTAGTAGTAGTAGTAGTAGTAATGGCAATAGTTTAGTTCTAGTTTTTGAAACAATGATGTGCTGTTAGTTGTAACAGCACATTGTACCAAAGAAATATTTTGTTCAATTATTTTCAGAAAGCTACTATTTTATTCATAATTCTTGCCAACATAAGATGTGATAATTATTATTGTCAGTATCTCACTTTAGTTTGTTCACTTTAATTTGAATGTATTTCCAATATATCACAACAGTGGACTGTGGATGGAGCGAGTGGTCCGATTGGTCGGAATGCCCACAAACCTGTGGTCATGTGACCAATGGCATCTTCCGACAGCGTTACCCTGACAACCCGCCTGCAGAGTATGGTGGTCTGGAGTGCGAGGGAGAAGACATCCAATTTGCCGATTGTGATCTTGCCGACTGTCGTAAGTATCTTGAACATTTTATTCCTTTTTAAAACATTTTTGGTTGATTTTGCTCCTTATAGATTTCTGTATGAACAGGTATAAATTGTCTCACTGTCCTCACATCAACATATTCACTTAATTTTAAATGATGCTGAGGCTTTTTGTAACAGTGATGAAGCAATTATAAAGAATAAATTAGATTTACTATTGTATGATTTTTTCAACGTTGGGACTCACGTTTACAAATTCAAATTAAAAATTTAAAGTGTGTCCTAGAAGTGTAACGTGCAGAATAATTTTAATGCAATCGAAGTAAAGTGCAGCAGATTTTTAAACTGTTTTTTATAGTTGAAGTAACAAATTGAACTTCGTTACAAATTCCAGATATAGAAAAAATATTTTAAAAACTCACTTAAGTGATATTTTGTGTACAAATTAAATTGAGCGATGCTCATAGTTAATGTTACAATGTTGCCAATATTGTCATGATGTTTGCAATTTTCAAAAAAAAAAATCACTATTTTCACGATTGTTTTTAACATAGCTTGTGGAGACAACGAAGTCTGGGGGACCTTACCCACCAACTGCTCCATGGTAACATGTACCGACCTCGCTAGCGTGGAGAGTTACCATGGAAACGGAAGTAGCTGTATTTCCAGCGACGAGGGGGAAACGTGCGTCTGCGAGCCGGGCTACTACCGCGACCAGAACGGCGAATGCGTGTTGCCCGCAGAGTGTCAGTGCGTCGACAACGAGGGCTTAACGCGACGGGCCGGGGAGGTGTGGCAGGAGGGACAGTGCGAGACGTGTTCGTGCATTAACGGGGATGTGATCTGTGAGATGGAATGTGAGCCAGTCGTATGTGAAGAGGTCAGTATGAACACACAAAAATTTGTGCAATATCTCGATATACTTTTTGAGTACTCCCAACAAAGGAAACCCATTTTCAACCCAAATCTCTCAAATTCGAAAAAAAAAATATAAAGGTGATATCAAAGGAATGATATAGCCCCCCCGAAGGGGGGGGGGGGCGCACTCAACTACACTCAGCTACATGTATATTGCTGTACACACGCTCGTCCCCAAAAACGCATGAAAATGGGTAGTTTTTGCCAATTAAGGTTCCTGATGCACTTGACGGCTTTAGGATCTCCAAAACACCAAAAATTTGAAAAAGGCAGGTTACGCAGGTTAAACTCGTTTAGGGGTTAAAGTTTTTAAGAAAGCACCTTCTTTTGGGGTAGAATTTTCAAGAAAACACATGAAAATCCTTGAAATAGATGTAAATTTCACTAATGGACAAAATTAGTGTGATGGTGGTTTGGAAATCCTGTGGTTACGAGTTTGTACAGCAATTATAGTTGAGTGGCTCCTCCCCCTTTCCCCCTTTCCCCTTTCCCCTTTCCCCTTTCCCCTTTCCCCTTTCCCCTTTCCCCTCCCCCTCCCCCTTTCCCCTTCCCCTCCCCCTCCCCCTTTCCCCTTCCCCTCCCCCTCCCCCTCCCCCTTTCCCCTCCCCTCCCCCTTTCCCCTACCCCTTCCCCTTCTCCCCCTCCCCATAGTATATTTTTTCTTTTACTTTGATTAGTTATTCATATCCAGTCATGTGTGACTGCTAAGCAATCAATTTTATAATTCATCACTTTTCTGTAAAAGTTTGGTGTTGTAGTATGTGCTGCATGACGTTGGCCAGAGCACTAACACCAAAACAAAGCAACAACTGCAAACTCAAAACTGGGACAGAAACAATTTGACACACTTGACGGAATTCGGTCACATAATATCCATGTTGTGAATGGGACACAATAAGGGGAGAAAAGGATGCATGATATGTCAATTTACATGATTCGTATAAACCCAACCTGGTGTGCCATGTATTAACTCTATGGGAATGATAGAATCTTGGAAACGACAGGTTAAATGACAAGTTTTTTTGTGTTTCTGTTTTCATCAGGGTTATGTACCTGTTATGGAAGATGGTCTGTGCTGCCCTGTGTGCCGACGTGTCTCTGGTAAGAAATGAATCTTAAATGGTTTGATCGTGTCTTCCTTCTGTATGAAAAGAGGTAGATTGTGCCCTTCTATTCGTCATAATGACAGAATCATTACAAAGATAGAAAACCCCTTAATAGATGGGGGGGGGGGGTGCATTATCCTCCCCCCCCATGATTCTGTCGGTAATGTCACAACTGTTGGGATTTGGTCAATATGGTTTTATGGCTCTTTTTTCCCCATCCTTCCTGCACATTTTGATACCAAATACATGTTGACTAGACCTATGGTATCGGTGTTAAAACATATTTATTGTTCCAAGTGTTGTTGAATTTGATATAAATTGAAAAAGTATTGAGAGAGTGATTTGGTTTATTACACATGCCACTGTGAAATATTTCATTTATATTACTATAAAGAAGTACAGTTAGTGTAAATGTAAAACTGATTATCTGAATTTCATTTCCATTTTCTTAAGCGACAATAGCAAGTATTAGTGTAGCCGTATTTTGGAAAGTAATATCATTAAGAGTAACAGATGTTTTGTTTTGTTTAGTAATGTATGAAGTTCAAAGAACATGAGAAAATCTAGTTGATAATATGCTATGTAAAAATCAGTGATTCCAGTCTAGTTGCAATAGATTTGATCAAAAATTAATATCTTATGTAGAAAATCAGTAATTATAGATACCTCTATTTTTTGAGAGTTTATTATATAATTACTGAAAATAAATATTTATTATTTGGCTCCACTTTTGCAGACCCTAACATCTGTCAGTTGAAATACACCCTCAAAAACTTCACGTTGGACGGCTGCGTCGCCCATGGAGTTAACATAACGACCTGCGGTGGCTACTGCCCGTCGGAATGCGACGTCTTACTGAACCAAGCCTACGTGGAAACGACGTGCAACTGCTGCCGCGGCATCATGGGATCGACTTCGAGGAAGATTGAGCTGGCATGTCCAGACGGAGGTTCCGTCTTCGGTTTCTTGCCCGAGATTGAACGTTGCGAGTGCCAGGTGTCACAGTGTGGCTGAATGGATGGACCAAAGAAATATTGGCATGTATAGAGGGTTTCCATAATAATTTATGCTAGAGGACAAAAATTAGCAGCCCCATGCACTGCACCATGACAACAATGGCTTTCCATGGTCTGATGCATAGATATTTAGTTGTTTGTCCTCCAGTATTAATTATTACATAAATTATAGAGGGAACCCTCTATACTTGTTGGATGAATTCAAAGAAAAGTTCCATGTGAAATAACCCTATTACTCGTAATATTATGACAAAAATTAATTGGATCAATATTCTCTAGGATTCACATACAGTGTATTATGTCTGTAACAAGTTTTAGGATGAATAAAGTAAATATGAAAATTCGTGCACTTGATGCAAGTAACAAAATACTTTCTCATTATTAAAGTGGAAAGTGCTGAGGATTACATGCGGTCGCTTGAAATAATTTCAATTATTTAGAAAAATATTTCAAACTTTCCCTTTCAAAAAGCTATCTCAATGACATACTATTTCCAAAAGAGGGAGTAGTGGTAACATAGGGACATTTTGGTTATAATATTACTAGTAAATGAAGAAGATGTTTTTCAAGAAATAAACATGGGGTGGGGTATGAGAGCAATTTACAATAATTGCATTTCTGATGACAGAATTTTCTAACGAAATTGTTGGGAGTGTTGGAATTTTTTTGAAGTCATCTAGTAAATGCATGACAGGAATATATTTTTGTGATATATATGACTTGGACTGCCTGATTACGGATAAGTGTGAAAAAGAAAATTAGCATATTTTAATTGTTATAGGTTAATCCTGATGTAGGATAATAATTTCATTCACAGCTATATGAATATATTCAAAAAATGAATTCTCTTTTAAAAAGACAAAAAAAATTCTTGTTCTTTTTGTTAAATCCGCATGATATTCAAAATACAAAAACAGTATTATCAGCAAATTAGTCACTGTGGAATTCCAGTTAAAAACTTGACCTTACCAAATGTATTCACATGAGATTTGTGTGTAAAAATGCTGTCTTCTATCTTAAATTTATGAGAGTAGTCATTACTCTGGACTCATTCCAACAAATACTAAAATATTACATATTCTTCCTCAAAGTGTATAATTTTCCTTATTTACAATCATTGGATTTATACACTAAAGCCAACATATAACCATGAGAGATACATATTTATTACTCTTTAGTCTGTATTCATGAACATTGTGTTAGACATGGTGTTATGTCTGGAATTACGTATGGGAGGCGTTTTGTTTTGGAATCTCTTAACTACGATTTTTAAGTTTCAAATTCCTTTGATGTGACATATCATAATTATGTGTTTAGGGGCTGGTGATCAAACTTCCATGTGATATGTTCCACTGTAACTGATAAGAAACAGCATGGATTATTTCTTTGATTTTAGAACAAGCAGCTCTCTAAGTTAAATTTCCTATAAGAGTATGGACCATTAAGTTTATTTGATAAATAATTACCATTCATGAACATGAATGTATAAATGCTACAGTATCTGTAGATTCAGCTTATTGTACAGAGAGTAATAAATTATTCATTGCATACTACTTAATTTGTGACATTGGTTGTGTCTTGTATTTACTAAGTCATCATTGAAAAGCAGGGAATTCTTCCATTTATTTCATGTTTTTTTTTATGCCTCCGCAATGAAGTTGCAGGAGGCATCATGTTTTCGGGTTGTCCGTCCGTGGGCTTGTTATCACAAATTTAGAACAGCTGGTCGGATTCTGATGTAACTTGGATAAACTGTGTATCATAAGGCACTGGTGAACTGATTAGATTTTGGATTTGAAAGGTCAAAGGTTAAAGGTCACGAGGCCTCGTACATGTCTGATGTGGGCTACTTGCCGCAATAAATTTAGAAGAGCTTGTTGGATTTTGATGTAACTTTTGTGGAGTATGTACAGTATTATAAGGCAAAAAACAATGAGTAGATTGTAGAGTTGAATGGTCAAAGGTCACTAGGCCCTATACTTGTTGTCTTTAACATAACTTATGAATGGCTTATTGGATTTTGACGATACTTGGGTAGAGTGTGTATTATCAGGCACCAATGAACTGATGAGATTTCAGAGATGAAAGGTCATAGGTCAAAAGTCACGAGGCCTCATACATGTCTGATTTGGGCTAGTTACCATGATAAATTAAGAACGGTTTGTCTGATATCAATGTAACTTGATTCAAATATTTAGTATAAGGCACAGATTAATTGATTATATTTTGGACCTGAAAGGTCAAAGGTCACATGGCCTCAGACATATCTGATTTAGGTTCAGAACCATGATAACTCAAGAATTGCTTGCCGAAATTTAATGTGACTGGGGTCAAGTATGCACTATTAGTCCCCATTGAACTGATTACATTTCGGAGTTAAAAGGTCAAAGGTCACAAGGGCCTATACAAGTCTGATTTAGACCCCGGTTACACCGAAAGGCAAAAGCGTTCTGAGAACGGTCTCAGAACGGTTCACTCTCGGTGTAACCACAACAACCGACCCAAAAGTGGTCCAAAAGCGTTCCGAAAGCGTTTTTGTTGGACCACCTCCAAAGGTGGTCCGAGACCGTTCTCAGACCGTTTCGAGCTCGGTGTAACCACACAACCGTTCCAAAACCGGTCCAGCACAGGAAGTTAGTATACACGCGAACCGCGAACCGGAAGTGTGGATAGACATTTAACCACTGAACGGGCGTGGTTAAATCGTTGCCAGTGGTAACCCGCTGCTCTACTGAACATGAGACGGATTGTGTGACGGCGGTGTAATCACACCAGTGAAGGTCCAAACCCGTTCTGAGATGATTACTGGAAGCGTTCTGAGACCGTTCTCAGAACGGTTATGTCAGTGTAACCAGGACCTTAGTCTCCTTACAAAGGCAACTTACAAATTTCTGATTAAATAGGGTACACGCATGCAAGTTGGAGTGCCAACTGTGGAGGCATACCCATCGACTGCGCGCAGTCAAACTGCTCTAGTTTTCATTGCAATTAACTGTATGTGAAATACAATTTTCATGATACAATTATCATCCCAAAATATGTGACACAAATATTTTGGATGGTCCCTACCAATATTTCAGGGAAATGATTTATTCTAACTTAAGTTAACTAAAGGAACAGTAAGAATGTATAATGTTATTCACCTTACTTTTGCCATACACATAGTGGGTGGAGGGGAGCTGGGAATTCATTTTCATCAATTTAGGTGATCAGGCACTTTTTGGACTATTTATTAGCCCAATTTAAACTTCTTTATTTTGATCCCGTTTCCCTATGGATGATTCCTAAGTCTACTATAATTAAAATCAAGTTTTTGTAACAAAGACCAAAAACGTTCAATGCACCACCTTATTTTGGAATGTTTATGGCGCCAAAAAATAAACAGAATTAGAACAAAATTTAGATGGCTGCTATATACCCACCTCAAAATATAATAAACAAGAAAATGGACGTGTGATGAAGCACCCTCAGTATCCCTTGACCCTTGGGCAAAAATCGGAGTGAAAGATGTTTTGACTTGAGTAGTGAAAGGAATACGGGGCCTGGTTTACAGATTGGCTTGGTGGGAAAGATAAAAGCTGTTCATGAATCATGACATATACGGACACACACACACACACACACACACACATATATATGCATATGTTTCTCTGTATGTGTGAGTGAGTGCGTGTGTGTGTGGTGTGTGTTGTGTGTATGTGTGTGTGTGTTTGGTGATGTTCGGCGCTGGTGTGTGTGTGTGTGTGTGTGTGGTGTGTGTGTGTGTGTGTGTGTGTGTGTGTGTGTGTGTGTCTGCTCAGCTTGTGTGTCGACCCTGATAACAAAAACATGAGTATAACGTTGGCATGAGTCCTAAAGGTGGAGAGAGCAAGGGCTTCACTAGACCTGTGAATGTGTAGGATTTTGCAGTATGAAGGAGTAAATTTACCCCTTTAATGTGCATACCAGAATTAGATATTTTACTGAGGTAATCTATAATGTAGTATCTTTCAACATGGCAGGAGAAAAATTTAAACAAATACAGTATATCGCCCGAAATGACTAAGCAAGAGCGCTGAAGTTGGTGTTACAGAGCTTGAAAAATCCAAGCAAATACCTGTAAGAACAAGGAAAATGTTTTTTTTTTTATGCATACGTTTTCAAGGAGTTGCTTGATAGGGTGAAAATAGCTATTTCCGGCATAATACGTTCTGCTTACGGATTTCAAGAATTGATTGAGCTTGATCTTATGCTGGAAACAATTTCTTATGAGCAATTTCCTTTCTTTACGCATATGGCAAAATACACTACACGCATAAGGTCAACTCGCGAACCCGCTGTCGGTAGCGGTTGGGGCAAATAATATGGCACCCGTATTGTTGAAATTGCCACAGAATTTTCTATATCATGGCTTTGAACTACTATCTTCCAGACTCACAGAATAGTGTGTTTATTTTTTATCGTGTGTCATAATTTTTAACCAATCAATGAACAAATATATATATGAATGTGGCATATAACAACAACTAGTAACAACAGATGAAAGAAATATCTTCATCTATCAGTCTGTCTAGGCTCTTCATCTATTAGTCTGTCTAGGCTAATTCATCCTCTGTAGTATGAAGCCCGCTTCGAGCATCTTCCATCTGTCTTATAGCCTCTCGAGACCATGGCATTCTGCTGTTGTATCATCTTTCCTTTCCATTGTCGCTTTTGTCTACCTCTTTGGGTGCTATCGGCCCACCGGTGCGCCGATAAGAAAATCAGTTCCATACTTTTTCATTTCAATGACAAACGTCACTGGATATATCAATGATATTTATCGTAAAATGAAGACACATTGAACCAACTAAATGAGTTAAATGTCTTGTCTCGACAGCATTTGGATTTTTATAGAAAAGCTTTCATTTTTGTAAGGTTATACACATAAGTCCAGAACAACCCAGCACCCAAAGTGTTAATTTCTCAATGAGTTTAATGTGGTTTGTTGCGTATGTCGGAGTTTTTACACCTGTCTCGTCGATACATTTAGCATCTTCCTTTCCATGGCTCACTGATATGAGTTACAAGACGTTTTTATTCTTATGATCTAAATCCTTTAAGGTGCCTTTACACTTGCACGAATTTCGATTCCGCACCACCCCGCACAATGGCGTACCTAGGCGTGCCATTCTGTGGTATGCAGCTCGCTCAACTCTCTAATCCTTGTGATTGTAACCGGTGTCCACCTCACGTCCGGAAGGTCGCGGGTTCGAACCCCGGCCGGGTCATACCAAAACTTTTTAAAAGTATAACATTTTGTCACGAACGGCCACGCACTTTTTTTACTAGCCGCGCACCGTCACGAATGGTACCACGAGCGTTTCCCTCATTGGTCATTGGCACGTTACGATGAGACCCATGGCGTAAACTGTTTTGCGTGCAAGTGTAAAGGTGCCTTTACACGTGCACGAAGTTTGATTCCGCATCACCCCGCACAATGGCGTACCTAGGCGTGCCATTCTGTGGTATACAGCTTACTGAACTCTCTAATCCTTGTGATTGTAACCGGATTGTAACTAGTGCTTAGAGCGTCCGCCTCACGTCCGGAAGGTCGCGGGTTCGAGCCCCGGCCGGGTCATACCAAAAAACTTTTTAAAAAGTTTAAAATTTTGTCACGAACGGCCACGCACTTTTTTACTAGCCGCGCACCGTCACGAATGGTACCACGAGCGTTTCCCTCATTGGCACGTTACGATGAGTGCCATGGCGTAAACCGTTTTGCGTGCACGTGTAAAGGCACCTGTAGTCATAGCCCATATTTTGGCATATATGTCATGGTTGGTAGCACACATTGGTTTAATACCAGGGAATAATATGCTGCAAACGAAAATATTAATAAATTTGAATAAATTACCGAGCGGTCTATTGCTTTTGGTACATTTTGTTGAAAGGAATATTTTCACCTGCATATTCCTGGAGAGGCATCTCGTGCATACATGATTTATCGCATATACCTTTTACATTAAGCTATAATCTTTTTAATGTCTTCTCACACAAGCTTCGTTCAAATGAACTTTGTTGTGCACTTGCGGAAAATGTAATTACGAACTGGTTTATTGTTTACTTTTCAGTCATTTCATCAAGAAAATTGAACAAATACGTACAAAATGAGTTGACATCATTACAACGAAGTAAAATAAAAGAATTTGGGCCTACAACTTTGATAATTTCCATGTGGATTGCATCACAAACTACCTTTAGAAAAAGCGAAGATATGCGTGAAAAATCTGAGTTAATCATAACATAAATAAATATCATTATAACCAAGTAAAAAGAAATCAAACCCATATCTTCAATCACTTTCTTTCTTGTAGATTGCAACAGCAATTGCCTTCTTTTCACATAATTCTTCTGACTTCTGAGAAAAATTAGTCTTTTTGATATCATTTCAAGTTCACATTAACAGTAATCCATAAGCTTTCACCAAAATAAAATGAAGTATTCGCAACGTAATCATGGTAGTTTAGAACTTTATTTTTCATATAACTTCTCTCTTTAGTAGTAGCTATAAGCAATTTCTGTGACTTCACGCAAAAAAAAAATAAGCCCAAAAATGTCATTATATACGTTTTTGGCTACCCACTTCGACAACACCCGCTAAAGATTCTGTTTGGTCTGTTTAGCTGCCGCGTACTGGTAAGAAACGTGAATGTCACCCTCTGATGAATTACAATACGATGAATACATGCTTATCCAGTCGTTGATCTATGTCCCCTTTTGGACTGTAGGGCAAGGCCATTTATCGTGATTTTCCGTAGTCCCATCAATGGAATTTTACAAATCCCTAATGATGATTATTTAAATATTACTGAACTCGTAAATCGGTTTGTTATCCTATACCATTAATTGTGTTTTTGAAAAAATTAATTTATGACGGTTATTTATAATGTCGTGACCAAGTACGTTTTATCAGTGTAGAAACTACCGCGGACTATCACCGTGTGCAAAAATAAATTACGTGGCTGGAATATCATCCGTCACATCCTAGTTCACAATCTAAAGAGTACTTGACAACCTGTTTAGTCACAATGCTTCTGTGAGTCCGCAGATGTTTGAATACTGAATAGGAACTTCGGTGAGGCGCAACCATTCTATAAATAACGGAGGACTGCATGAATGACTTTTGTTAAATTCATTGAAAAAATGCCTTCACCAGTGCATTCCAATGCGTATAGTGTAGAGCCACAGACCTTAATAAATATTAATAACATAGCTGTAAAGACTGATCTAGTGACTAATGTTCTTGTCTGTAAAATCGATATTGACGGTGATTCCTTCTACGAATGGGACTGAGAACTTGTCTCACTAATTAGTCGATTATCTCATCAATGCGCAAATAAAACTTGGAGAACAAATTTGTTTTCTCATCAGCAACTTCTTCTTAATCAAGTTGTAATGATATTTTTCAATACAAATCTAGAGACTACGGAACTTTTTTTTTTCTAGAGCGTTATTTGGTCAATGCCCTATAGTCCATTTGTTCTACACGGCCATTTCTAGTGACAGTGCCTTTTTGTTCCGACAGTATGCCTTTATTTTTTTTGTACTCGTTGGACTTCATTCAAGCTTGTTATGGAGATTTATGGGGGTCATTCTAGGTAACAATATTTTTTTCGGTGACAGCGCCCTTATTGTTTCGACTTTTATGGGATGCCATGTCATATTTCTTCTATGTGACCAGCCTCATTTCTCGTTGGATTTCATTCAAACTTGCTGTGGAGGTTTATGTGTAATCATTCTACATGTAGGTCACAACAGTGTTCGGTGACGGTGCCCTCATTGTTTCGACTTGGAAGCCATGTCACATTTGTTCATGTAACTTTTATAGAGCTGTAGGCCTACTAACACTACAAAGGAGAAAAGAAGACACCCTGGGAGAATTCACGAACCGGGAAATAAAAATATTTCACCGAAACGTACATTTGTAGTTTGTTTATTTATTTCATTAATTAATTAATTTATTTATGTTTATTTATGTTTATTTCTTTCTTTTATCTATTCACTTGTTTATTTGCTCACTTACATTTACACCATAAAGCAGTCATTGTTAAATGCACAACACGGTTAACTTTTCCGATAACCTAGAGGTCTGACTTACTTTTCCGATAACCTAGAGGTCTGACTTTATTTCAAATATTAATTAGCGATGCTATCTCCGCATTAACGTGGGAAGTTGCATATAGGGTATTCAAATGTATATATCAATAATCAAACTGCAAAATTAATTTCACATTTACCACATTCTGTAAATTCCAACTCCATGTGCTGTTTTGTAATCAACATTCAGTCTTATGGAACATTATTCGCAAGATCTGTAAATGCAAAATTAATAACCGCACTGAGCTACGGGTCTCCCTCTCCAACATGAGAAGGGTGGGGGTATTGATATTTGAATATATATTCCCAGCATATTTTGATCGTTTATCAACTGTTGGCTTAAACAACTACTAAATTTTGTAACGAAAACATTGTCAAATATTCTAAACCACGTGCACCACACGAAATCACATGTCGCTGTCCGTCGTCATTATTACATGCAAGTCGGCATGCAAGTCGGAGTTCTCCCCTGAAAGCACCATCTAAGGCAGTAACCAAAGCAACATTCGTCACTGCTCCAACAACGGGCATGATAAGGTGTACACTGTAAAGAAATGAAAAAGAAAATGAAGAGTGTAAAATAAAAAGTACTTAAGTCACATTTTGACGAAATTGAGTTAGTGATTGTTTTGAAGTCGTTACATGTCAGGAATTTTTTGACAAAATTTTGTTTAAGTTGACCCTTCCCTAGTAGGGGTCAGGGAAGGGGTCAACTTGGGTCAAATTTTTAAGCTGGTCTAATTTCTTCAAAATGTTTCTCAAATTACTCGACTAGTTATAAGGATTGAGACAATATATAATTAATCATGTATTTCGTGCATTGTTGATGAGATATGGGGTCACTTCCAGTCAAAGGTCAAATCATGGTCAAATTTAAAACAACGTCCAAATTTGACAAATTGCATATCAAATCTTACGAAGGACGTTCCAGACATATATACACTTAAGTGTTTTTGACATTCAATTATTCGAGAAATACATTTGTTTTCATGAGACTCTTGTTTTTTGTTGATTATTGATTATTGGAAATCGACAAGTGTGACAATGTTTATTTTTGTCCTATATTCATCTTTTATTGTGTCAATTAACTTTACCAAGTCTGGATGTACAGCTCATACAATTATGATCTGTAGACAAACTTGAAAACTTTGAGCCTTTGTTTCTCAAATGTAGTATTATGTGGCTTCAGTACTTCTTATTCTACAGTCTTCAATCTGGTTTCAACTAAAGGGAGCTAATTCAAGTCAATTCCTTGTTTTACATCTTCGGAGTTGTTTTAGCCGGTCTCTGAGGACTGACCATTTCTGTCACAATTCCGACAGGCATACGAAATGTCTTTAAAGTTCTGTTCTGCATTTTCACTATACAGTATTAGAACTCCCGTAGTCTGCGCGCGAGCACTGGAAAAAGGTTTTAGTTCCCTGCAAAACGTACTTGTTGGGATGCTGTTTTTTTCTGATTAATCGTAAAATAATTATCCATCGAAATTACGAATTCAAATTTTGCAAAATAAAAGATAGAACATTCAATAACCAGCTCATGAATTTTCATTCAAATTTACATTTATAGTGCATTTTTCTCGAGACAACGTTCTGCCGGGAACAAAAACACGAAAACACATGTTCCCGCTCACGCGCGTAGCTCTGCCGGGCACCCGACAAGGTAAATCATTCAGAATGTAATTCTTAAGCCCCTGTCCCACTACTGCGGGCAAGCGTTGCGTGTGACTTGCGGGACAACCATTTTTGCTACCCGCAGGTCCCCGCAGATGGCCCGCACCTGACAGTACCTAGCACGTATCTCGCCCGTAGTTGCCCGGAGGTGCGCACGCAAGTCCGATTTACCTGCAGCCAAGTTTTGAGCATGTGCAAAACTTGTTGCGGGTGAGCCGCGGGGGATTGCCACAAGGGACACGCAGAACACCAGTAAGAGGCCCGTAGCGGCCGCAAGTCACAGGCAATTAACCCGTTTAAAGTACGCAGGTTTCCCGTGGATCGTTGGCTATGCACCGGAAATGCGTGTCATCTGCGGACATTCTACGAGCATAATACGGGTGTCTTACTGCAAGGAACGGTGTCGGTACTGCCAAACATCCGTGTAGCTGGTCAGTCATACAGCAAATTGCGTGCTTTGATTGATTATTACTGCCTTTCTGCTGTTTAGTTGAGGGTTACCTCCTTGTGACTTGCGGCACTACAGGTAGCAAAAATGGTTCCAGGCAAGTATTACCCAGGATCGCACCTCGCAGGCAACTCCACGCAGGTAACACGCAGTTGTGACGCAGGTACCCTCGCAGCGCCCGTATGTCGCCCGTAACTAACACGGATCAGTGTCGAAGCTCTCACGCGCCTGACACGCAAGTCGCACGGAATT
>JZLH01S0502638.1:0-12552 GCA_001188425.1 Eucidaris tribuloides
TCATGTAGCTCAGATTTTTTAACTGTGTTAACTTTAGCCAATACCGTTAACCCTTGAAGACAATTTGATTTTGCTTTAATGTGCATTTTCCAAAGACCTCAAGATGAGATATCTCATGTCTAGTCCTCAACGGGTAAAATTATTTCAGAAAGTGAATCACAGAAAGAACGGAAAATTTGGTTATGGTGTATGTGCTGCTGATAAATCAACATTAAAGCAGGGTTGGCATATTTCCCACTTTTTGTCATATTTCCCGGACACCGTCCAATATAAAATTGCCTTTTCGTGTACAAAGTCAATGGGAGAAATTTATATTTCCCGGACGATTGGGTGGGAAATAAGATTCTGACCGGGAAATATGCCAACCCTGCATTAAAGGCAGGGGATCTCTTTTGCATGCCTAAAAATTTGTATTGTGTAAATACACTGTCATTTAGAAGAAAATGTCATCTGGGAACCTTTAGCAAAATATAGGAGCTAGAAACTCAGTTTTAGTGGAATTATAGTGACCTTAAGCCTCTGATTTGATTTTTTTTTCTCGCGAGAAAAAAATTCCTATCATAGAACGTACACTAAACGGCTATTGTTTTCTTTTGCATTTTTTCAAATTCTAGGTAATTACTGACCCCCAAATTTCACAGACATGCCTGTCATCAGTAGCCTAAGGGCATGGGTTATCTTTTCCTGGTCTGCGGGGATGTTTGCAAATGAAATCCACTGCCTTAAAGCATGCATGGGAAAATATAATATTGTATAATTCTTATGCAATTTGAATATACCAGAATCTACAGGGGACAGTCCATACACTCCAAATGTGACTACATGAATGTCATAAATTTTGAAACGCATTTCAATGAACATATATTGATACATTTGTGCACCAAAGACAATAATCATATTGAAAATACCACACTCCATGTACATAACTCTGTCATAATAAATCACCATCAACAATAAATATTAGTAGAAGTACTTGACATCCACACATACTTCGGAATAGGAAATAAAATATAAAATGAATCAGGATTTTATCAATTTTTGGTGATTGCACCCCTGTGTTTCAACTTGAGAGCCATAGGATACCTGTGTAGTATTATGTTCAAGGCCATATCCATTAAGGTTCTCATAAGTCAGCACATATCTGCCCTCCCAAGATCTAGGGTTAAAACTCCAAATAGCCATTTTCTTCACTACATATGTCTAGTTTTATTCTTAGACCCTATATTCATGGAGAAGTATTAGGTAAGCTAGTCTAGATTCCAGAATCCAGCAGCAGCCATCATACACTCGTTACTGCACGTGGAAGAGTCAGCAAATGTAGTTTGAAGGTACAAACCCTTGTGAGTCATAGGGTCTGGATTACAGTGTATCTGTATAGTAGACTACTTCTTCCATAGGCTCTGTGTTATAATGGCTTCTCGTAGTCTCTATTCCAGACCATGCAACATTTTTTAAACCTTTGTAAACATTTATGTTGTCATTGTGGAAACTTGGTAGATATCAATGAATAATTTTGAAGATGGGCATTATCACTTTGAAATGAACCCTTCCAGTACCTCACCCAGAATAACATATACAATGTCTACGCAGATTCATCACCCAGCTGGCAAAAGGGTGTTAGCATATTACCTTTAACCTAACAACATTGGGTAATTTCACATGAAATCAAAGTATTGAGATCTTTTAAAATCCTTCTGTCGGTCTGTAAATTAGCCATTGGTTTTAAAGTTAGAGGCAATTTAATGTTAGCGCCCTTCTGCTGTGAGCAATTGTTATCGCCCTTTTACCAACGTGGCAACAACTCATTGTGTGGAACTGAAAAGTTTTAAATGTAACCGTTATAACCATGATGAAACTTTGCTGGTGGAGAAAAACCAAAAGACAAATATAAACATGATCCTAATTTATTTTAGTATCTTCATCTGACAGGTTATACACACCACGAAGAGTGAGCTCTACTCTACACGTAGACCCTCCATTCATGTTATGAAATGAAAATCATGCAGGCATTTCAGTTTTGAAGTGTGAGAAAACAGATACATGTACCTGGATCATGCATGATCTTTTTCATGTAATTTTGAATTATTTTATGAAAACAATTCTGTGCAAAGTGGCACGTAGGCACTGGCCACTATGATATTCAAAAATCTCATCACATTCATGAGAAGAAAAAAAAGTGCAGGTAATAAATTTAAATTGATTAATCTGTTGAAGACTGGACACAAGATATCTCATCACGAGGTGGATGGGATATGCATGTTACAGCAAAATCAAACTGTCTTCAATGGGTTAAATGTATTATTTATTATTAAATTCATTATAAATGTATAAGTTCTCATTGTAATTCCTGTACATTTAATCAAATTCATATCTCTCTGAATTTTTAATACTACTATGTTTATTTTCATTTTTTTTTATTAGAAAGATACCACTTATTTTCATCCGGAGGAGATAGAGAATTGAGGGATTTTAAACAGAAGACAGTTTATTAGGGAATGTTTGAAATAAGGTTTTATTGTAGAAAAAATGACTAGGGTTTTGAAAGGGTTATACTCGTAACCTTTTTTCCCCAGTGAAATAAATTAGAAGGTTGCAGAAAATGTTTCAAAAAATGTTACTGAAAAGATATTCATTTTCCAAAGCGATATTATCATGTCATAAATTGTTCATAACCTACGTAATTTCCAGGTAAATGAATTAGTTACAAATTTCCTACATGCAAACTACAGATGTGATTCTTGGGGGCTATTTTGATTTTGGATGCCGTAGGTGTTCTTAGTTTTACCAGTAAAGTGAAACTATGGAAAGGGGGGAGGTGTTCTCAGTACAATTAGTCATACAGGGATGTTTCACCAACAACGGTTGCACTTGCAGCAATTTAGTGTAGGTCTGGATCGCAAATTCAGCCAATATCAACATTTTGTTTTATCAAACAATCACATTTCTAAAATCATTGTCGGCACTTTGATATAAGGAAGGGTCACAAAATACTGCCATTGGTCCAACTTTAAAATTTGGGTCAGCACTCGGCAAGATACTATCCAAACCAAAGTGATAAGTGATGATGGCTACTTTTTTTTTTCCAGATTGTGAAATAACTGCCTCTACCTTGGAGTTGAACAACCTCATATTTCCTTTCTTTTAGCACTCCATGCCATGTGTTTTATTACACTACCAAAATGTCCAGGCAATATACACCAATGCCCTGCACTACATCAAAATGCCATCAAAGATATTTTTATTGCAATTCAAAGAAAAAGAATTTGAAAGAGTCTTTGAATCTGGTCATTTTTCCTTATAGTTTTAAGTACCTGCATTTGTGGGTGTTATGACAGTAGGTTTATATTGTGTGTACAGATTTACTAGATGGGTGGAATTGTTTTAAGATTTAGAGGTGACATAAATTATGGAATGGCAGCTTTCTTTGACTTGGGCTTGTGAGTGTTGCTACAATTATGGGAACAAAATTTTAAGTTGAGTGCTGATTTACATGTACAACACTTTTGTGCATGTACAAATTTCTGTTCGATTAACAATCTGTTTTATTTGAGATGACACTATGAATGAAGATTATGACATTCATGTTGATTAATCACTTTACAATTAGAATTATAAATGTAAGTGCACTGTATAGATTACTAAAGATATGATCAGTTCTTTAATGTGAGGTGGATAATCTGAAAATAGCAATTCTGAATTGTCAAAATGTTGAATTGAGGAATATTTTGTTATTATGTTACCCTTTGGAATATTGAGGGTTTCTGATGTTATGTATGTTGCCAAAATTTTAATCTTCATACATTTATTTACTTTGTTTTACAATGAATAAAAGAAAATTTACACGAAACTCACTTTAAATACAAGTTCGATTATGAAGTGATTAATCTAAACACAGTGATTTTTAGAATGACATTCATTTTAAAATTTGGCAAATAGCACATCAGTTTTTTAAAGTCAACTTGTTGGCATAAACTTTTGGAAATGTGAAGACAAAACAACCAAGAAAGTTTGAATCTAACTGTACACATTATTCAACTCATAGCCAAAAAAACACAACAATCTTGACCAATTTAGTCACGCTCAGAACTTTCATGTCAATTGCCTTATCATAACAGACATCCATGTGGAGCAAGAAAACCTCTTCTTTTGGATGACCATTTATAAGTCGCAGTTTGGGGTCTTCACAATAAAAAGAGCCACTTTTTGTAGAGTAATCTGGCCCATCCATTTGATTGTCAATAGGGCTTCCTTAGACTGACCAGGACAATACGTCCCATTCACGTCTCGCATCGGAGCCACTGTGACTGCGACCAAGATTTCAGGCACACCTTTCAAGAGTCCTTTCTCTCGCGGTGCGCCTGACCGATTTACATTCAAACTGACCTGAATGGGATCATCGCCGAGAGCTGTAAATACCCCTTTAAGATTTGACGATGTTGGCAAAACATGGGAATTAGGGGGAAATGTTAAAAGGCCGGCACTTACGTTAGTGTGTGATTTTTTATTTTTATTTTTTTTATGTAGGAGAGGGGTCAGCAGAGGCTGTGATGGAAGATTTCTACGACTATGAGGAAAGTTATTCAAATTCAACATTGTTATGGTCTAAAATGAACATACATGAATGCTACATTTGACCTCAATTACATTGATAGGTGGGTGGGGTAGGGGAGAAGTGGCCACACCCCCTCTGTTTGGTCTCCGAACTTTGGGGCACCATAACACTGGAACTACCCAGGAGGCTTGCAACATGGGGCTAATGGTAATACACCCCCCCCCCCTTTATAAAATGTATGCAACCCCATTCCCCCCTGACTTGTATAATGGGACATTCTCTCTCCCCCCCCCATCCCATCTTACCCCGCTTCAACACACTCTGCCCCACCCACTTTCTCCTATAAATGATAAGGGGAAAAACTCCTGCTTTTATCAACGTAACTTTCATATTTTGTACCCCTCCTGCATAGAGGAACTAAATAATTCATGTGATTATACCTAACCCTGGCATCCCCCCCCCCCCTTGCACTTTATTCTCACCATCTTCTGTAAATGAAATGGAGAAGCACAAATACATGTATGCTTAGAACTGTAATAGTTCTACAAATTTTGTTTAATCCCTGCATAAATATATAAATATTTGGTATAGTGACAAAATGATTAACATCTACATACATGTATGTATACTGTACATGTAATGCATAGTGAGCACTCTGCAGGACTATCTGACCAAAGATTTAGATTTCCTATTCATACCATATTTATCACACAACCAAAATTTTGGTGGGCGCAAAATGAAACAATGTTGAAAAGTGAAATTACAATTGTGTCGCTTTTACAAGAGATTTTAGTAAAAGTGGCACAATTGTGATTTCACCCTTTCCTATTTAAATAAACATATCTCACGATTAAGATAAGCAAATTGAACAAAACTAACGGTATTCGAAAGCTGAGATTATGCCCTTGACGTTGATGTAAGCATCGTGTCACACGAGTATTTTCTAATTGCCAAAGAGGGCGGTTTTTACTTGCACAATTTTTTTTGAGACACACTGTATAACTTCTTTAAAAAATGAATTGAAAAGATAAATAAAGATGAAATAAAAGTGTGAAAGTGTATTGCTGAAGTACAAAATTATATGTAGCTATCTTCATAACACCTGATTTTCCCCTCATCTTATCATTGGCTGGCATATGCACTTGTTTGTTAATACCTTGAGTTCATAAACTTTGTGATATAACACTTGGGCCCCTCACACTAAGAAATTACGGTGTAATTGGGGTGTACAAAATAGTAACCATTGCAGCAACTATAGGAAGCAGTTTTGAGCCACATGGGGTGTACATGTACTTCTGACATTTTGCACCCTATGGGGTGCAATATTAATCCCAAAGAGGTGCATTATGTAATTCTGCACTCTTAAAGCCCAAGTTTAGTTTCGGGAATTTTTGTTATTTGAAAGCTTTATGCCCCAAAGTCATAACCCTGCAATAATAGATTCTGAATGTCTTTATTTTTTATTTTTTTAATTAATTAGTGAAAAATCTCTTTTACTATAGTTTACATTATAGCATCCAAAGGGTTAGCAAAGCATTAATGTTATATGAGTTATACCTCATCTGAAAGAGCAGACTCTGTTCTTTCAAATGAGGTATAATTCAAATTACCTTAACGCCTTGTTAACCCTTTGGATGCTATAATGTAAAATATAGTCAAAAATCTTGGGGTTCCACCAAGAGATTTTTCACTAATTAATTAAAAAAATAAAAAATAAAGACATTCAGAATCTATTATTGCAGGGTTATGACTTTGGGGCATAAAGCTTTCAAATAAAAAAAATTCCCAAAACTAAACTTCAGCTTTAAGATCTAGGGTGCTAGTAAATTGCCACATTTTTGCATCCCAATTGCACCCTGATTTCTTACTCTTATACTTCTAATTTCTTCAAAAAAACTTTGTTGCACCTTTCAAGTTTCATAACTGTTTGAACCAAGGCGGAAAATTGAGTAACATCTATCAGAAAATCTTTACCCCATCAAAAGTTAGTTTTACACACAATCCACATCATTGGCAAGGGTCCCCTGCAAGGGGCTTAATCATTTGGTGTTCAAACTATGTTTGTGGAACTTTGCGCTCTGCGTATTGACATAATGTCCAGTTTGGATGACAAGGACTTATTTCTTGGCAGTAGACCAGGTCAGTTGTTCGTCCATTTGTCTGTCCGTCCTTGGAAATTTGCAAGACAATCTGTCCGTTTGTCCAACAATTTCACAACAAGACGAAAACATTAATTACAGTTTGCAGCGAACATGTAAAATACACTCAGTGTACATAACCGTACTTGTTTTTTTTTTCATGGTGTGGTTTGACTATTTTTTTTTTAATGAAAACTTTTAGAAAGTTTCGTTTTGAAGGTCTTAATAGCAAATAAGTTTTTATTTTTTAGAAATTAATAATTAGTACATCAGCAGATTGAGAAGAATGATTAATGAATAACATTTTCATTTGCCTTTAAAGACAATGATTGAAATTGAGGAAGCCCCATTTGAAAAAGTTGTCAAAGTTTGACTTACAAGTGTGAGACTGTGTTTGAATGAACAATATGAAATTTATAAAGTGCAGAAAATTGTTCAGATATATTCTAATGCACTGCAAGAGCTTCAAATAAACACTGTAAACAACAAACTTCACAATGTTATACTGTCCACTTGCAAAATATGTACAGAATTCAAATCACGAAGTCCAAGAAAGCTTTTTGTCTTGTGTATAAGATCAGTAATTCCAATAACAACGATTGCAATCAGTAACTTGGGCTGCTATTTAAAAACACTGTTGATCTCCCCAGCTTCAGCTACTGTGATCAGGGCACTGAGCGCAAACCCCATGGTCTTATAGCCCCCTATTCTTTGTATTTCTTTTTGCCTGCTTTTATCAAACCATGTGTAGAGGTGTACAGGCTTTCAAGCGCCCCTACTTTTCCTACTTTTTCCTACTTTTTTTACTCTCCTCCTACTTATCCTTTTTCCCCCAAAACTCCTACTTTCTCCTTTCTCCTACTTTTTTTGGTAAAAACCCCGGAAAAATAAAAAAAATGCTATTGATCATATAAAATGCTGCAGTAATGAGTAGTCATTTCAGGTATTCACAGAAAGTGTGACAGACAAAAACTACTCCAAAAAAAAAAATCAAAACCCCATGCATGTCCTACTTTTCTCCTACTTTTAGCTTTTTACATCCTACTTTTCTCCTACTTTTTCCTAAATTTAGCTCCTATTTTTCTCCTACTTTTTCACCATGGTCCACTTAAAAGCCTGGGTGTATTGTTCCACCACCCCTTCCCCCTCCTCTCCTCACTTTTCTGTCTTCCCCACCCTCGGGCAATTATGCAAGCCTATCAGTTGACATGATTTATGCTAGACTTGGACATCACAGCTTTGATGGGGTCACAAACTTGAACTCCGTTCGATCCCCTCCACTTACGGAATGTGTGTGTCTTTCAGAAAACTAGGTTATGTGCTGAATCACAAAGAAAAAAAAATTAATAAATCCATACTGTTCTGCAGTCTGCATAAATATATTTTTAATTACTAAGCTAATATAAAGTGATGCAAATTTTAATTGATGCTTCTATCTAAACTGGATAATACAAATTAGCAACTTAGCAAATTGGCAATTAGCTTTCAACAGCATATGTAGTACTAGTTTCAGATAAATAAGTCATCTCACTCATTTAAAAGTTGTTTTCATTCAGAATATTCAATAATTGAAGAATTCTCCTTTGAGTCACATAAATATGAATGGGACAGTGTTATTTATCATCGATAGGATTGTGTTAGTTGAGAAACGATGGAATACCTCATTTTCAGAAGAGTGTTGCTAAATTATTGTATTACCTAAATTGCAAATGCATTGCTGATTTACAATTCCCACTTCTCATAGTTTGAAAATAAAAGTTATTAGTCAATTAAATCAAGTGTCAAAACATAAGAGTTTGTTCTAAATATTTTCCTTTAAATAGTTTGAATTATGATAATGATTAGATTTTTTTTTTTACAATCTCTCTAACATAAAACTCTTGTTAGAGTAAAGAAATGATACAGTACTTTGATCCTTTGAATGTCATTGCTTTCATGCAGGTAATTAGTGTATGGCTTGATATTGGACCTTCATAACTAACACATGAATCCTTATTACACAAATCATGTTAAAGGCACTGTATAACAATGTTTCTATTTTAAAAATGTGAGCTACATGATTCCCCCTGCTAGCAGTGTCTTTGATAAGGCCTAAAAATGAAGCCCTGAAAAAATTGCAGTTCAAAATTATCATTAAGTGCTTTAAAAGAGTAAAAATCATTGTGAGACCATTGCAGTTTTTCCCCATAGACTGCTGTGTTGCAGATTTTTCTATCGGCTGAGAATAATTAATGTACCAACTTTTATCTGTAAATATTTTACCAGTGACAGCATAACTGTCTGAACTTTTGTGTTCTAGGGTGTTTATTTGTCTATTCAAACACTGGCAGATATGTCAGATAGCAAAGTTTGAAAAATTTTTAAACAGGTCTTCCACAATGTCATATAGTGTCTTTAATTGCCTAGATATTACAAGTACTTGCAATTTTTAAGTCTCCATAATAAAATATGGAACCTATAGTTTATATCTTTTTAAGTGTTATAACCTTTGCACATACTTTTAACCAATGTACAATTACAAAAGCCTACATACACTGTAGATTTACCAACAGTTATGAGGAACAAACGGGGATTTAGATGTAGCTGTGACTGCAGAATACAGTGTATGGTAAATTTACTGTAAGTTTGTCCAGTGATTTCTTTAATTCAAGTACCTTTGCACTGTGAAACAAATTACCAATTTTTGGAAAAGTTGTAAATTATGCGAGCATATATTTAGCAGTGTATCAAATAATTCAAACTTATAATTTAAGTGTTAGTGAGAAATTGTGTTCAATGTATAGGACTGTTACTGATATCACACTAAATACTTTTGACCCTCACTCAGGGTTATAGCTAGCAAGAATTCTGTGCCGGTTGTAGGAAGGAGTTATGCTAGCGGAGTGAGCAAAGCGAGCGTAGCGCAGCGTCATGGCGTGGGGTCCAGGGGCAATTTGGAAGCATTTATTTTACAAAATACATCTTCGGCTGAAATGTAAGGATTCACGATTTTTGTAGAGATTTCAAACATTTTACGGTCATTTTAAAGCTTTTCTGTGCCAGTTGGAGGACTAATAAATTCAGCTCAGTGGCGGTCGGCTTCAGTTTGTGCCAGCTACTACCGACTGGCGCCGACCGGCGTAGCTATAACCCTGCCCTCCCCTATCATTCACATTATCCTTCACATACACAGTATGTTACCACTGATTATTCTGATTCTAACAGCAGTCGTCTGTCCATTAACAAATAAGTACACAGATAATGTGCAAACGATTACCGTTAAGCGATACCCACAATCTCTGTACACTGACGTGGTACAATTGTGTGAATATCTTGCCCCGCTGACAAATATTCTGTGAGAATTGTTCAAATATATCATGAAATACTTATTGACAAAGTGGGACAGTAGATAAAGATAAGTGTTATGGTTACTAGTGTTGTATAATCTATGCTTGTTTGTCATATCTTCACAAAAATCTTTTTGAGTGACAGCTGTCATATAAGTTCCAAAGGCCACCTCTATGTGTATCTGTGCAAATACATGTGCACCCTATACAACTTTAGCTCCATTTGATTGTAAATTTATTTGCCCAATTTATGTACAGTTGTACATATTGTGCATTTTATTTACAGTTGTAATGTTAAAACATGAATGACAAGAATTCTGAATGAAGATCATATGATATCATTTATTATCAATTGTTCCAGTTATTCATTCCTGTACATGTAACTCTCCACACCTTGTATTGCCAAATACAACTTGTATGTGTACAAAGGCTTCTTTTTAATTTGTCCCACTTCACAGAATACACCACTCAATCCCCAATAGTCCCACACAGTCAAATACCTGTCGGGTAAACTTTCACAGATTTTGACATACCCCATTATGAAAGCTGTACATTCCCCTGTAGTAAACTTTCAAGACCAACTCAGCTGTTACCAAAGTACCAATGGTGTAATATTCCACCCATATTTTCCTTCACATCCCATTTCCATTTTGTAAAAAAAATGCAAATAAAATACAATTACTGCTTTAAGAAGAAAAAATCACCCCCTCAGCTGTAGCGTTTTTCCCACAATTTTGATTGGTTTCATTTAACCAGATATGATTTCCCCTGACAGTAAGCTAGATGACCCAAGTGTCATTTTCTGGAGAGGTAATTTCAAATTGACGGATCAACAAAACTTACAAAAGTAAGCATGACATTTCTGTGTTCACATTTCCCAACTATTTCTTTAAATCTAGAAAATTCAGCTAAAAGAGATCCATGAACTTGTACACTGCACATACATGTACTCCATCTCTAATGTACTTTTACAAAATGCCAGGTTTGGAATGTGGATATATTAAAATTTTATTTCCTTTAAAAAGATGAATTCAAAAATTTAGGTTTTGTTTGAAATACTGTATGTGTTAAAAATCTGAAACCAAAACATTGGAAAAAGTAACAGGCATTAAACATGACCATGAAATATTAAATTGTGATTTGTAAATCAACAATGTGCATACATGTTTGTGTACATGTCCATGAAAAAAAGTTTGTTGTTCAGTTCTTTTAAAAAAGGATATGGGCTGCAAATTGCCATCATTATTTTGTCAGGAAAGACCTTAATTTAGCCAGAATGTACAGGAAAACAGAATGTATTATTATTTTTTTAATTGTTCAACTGGAGATTTGTCCATAAGAATTCCTCAATAACTTGACCTGAACTGCCAATTTGACATTCAACCAAAACCATGCCTCCGACAATCTTTTCAACATGAAAAATCCATAAATTACAAATTATCAAGTATTAATTATTAATAACTAGTAGAAAATGTTGAGGTTGTATAATAATGACTCGTGCAAATCTGTCAATATGAACATGACTAACCGTGCATGGAACCCTTCTCCATTTTCAAAAATTTGTATGACGACAGCTCAAAAATTTTTACTAACAGGAGGAATTAAGCCCAAAGCGGTCTCCTTCTTGAAATTAAATCTAGTCGTCAGACGTCAAAGTAGCGTTATTAGATGACAGCATGTAAATACTCAAATATGAAATCAAATGTGTTTCTGCGATCACTTTTGAACCCGTTTCTCTCACGGGGATTTTAGTATTGTTACCAGGCTGTCTCGATCTCATATCATAATGTTATCAAATCTCTTTTAATCCCCCAATGATTAAAACCACCACAACCATCTTTTCTAGAAGTACACAGTTGTTTGTAATTTGTGGAGGTGGTAGGGGAGGGGTGGGGTGAGGGGATAAGTGGCAGAATCTGGTATTTCTTTGGGGGGGGGGGTCAAACTTGATATGTTTTGTCTTCAAAACAATTTGAAGATGTAGAGTCATATTATCAGGTCTGAAAGGAAGTACACTGTTGCAATCTGCCCTCCACCCTTAATAACTTTCTCCAACCATGCCATAGGAGGCATTGTGGAGATGTACTTGGCAAAACCAGTTTACATGTAGAATCAATAAGCCATCAAAATTGATATTTCATGTGATGGAATTTGTCAATCGTGTGTAACCAGCACTGCACAACTAGTACTGGCGATTGGAGATTTTGAAAAAATAGTAATTTGTTTTAGGTTCTAAAACTTGTTGAGCTGTGAGGTTTGGGAATTCATATCTGATATGTCATGGAGTAAAAGCAACATGCTGGACTTATTTTAAATGGATTCCTCATTTTATGTATTGCAGTTTTATCTTCTTTAGGATTTTGGTTGTGGGCTGTATGACACCATGGACATGTTATGTGATTAGCTTGAAAACCTTTGAAGCTCTATTCTTCTCTTTAATCCAAAAGAAAAGAAAAAAATGCTGATAATTGAAGAGTTACTATGCAGCCATGTTTGCTCAGAACTGTACTATTTTCAAACATCAGTGTGTTCACAA
>JZLH01S0502740.1:58159-70764 GCA_001188425.1 Eucidaris tribuloides
GATATCTTGCACTAGACCGAGTTGTTCCAAATATATATATCTTCCACTTTTTGCAATGAAATATTTCTAATATTATTACCAATACCAAGGCTTAATAATTTGTGTTTCATGTGAAAAAAAAAATCGTCTTTGTTACAACCCTTTCAATTTGTAATATTATGTAAATTCTTTTTATGAACAATTTTTACTTTGAAAAAAAAATTTCTTTCTTATTTTATCCTTCCTTCTGTTCTTCTTCCTCTTTTTCTTTCTTCCCTTTCTTCTTCATCTTCTTCCTTTCTTTTTCTTCTCCTTCTCCTCTTTGTAAGCATTGCCCAAGTGTGGCTTTTGTTTTTGCTCGTAGTATTTTGATGTATTTGAAGTTCATTTCCAATGTAATTGTTATGTATTTATGCAAAATTTCATGATGCTTTTTCATGACTGCTGTATTTGCTGTGATTTCTTTCATGACTTGTCATTATTTTGTATCAATTTGAATTATGTATTATTGCAAAAATTGATTTAATAAAGGTTTACTTTGAAAAGTCAAAAAAAGTCTTCTTCTTCTTCTTCTTCTTCTCCTCCTCCTCCTCCTCTTCCTTCCTTTCTTTCTTTCTTCTTATTTTCTGTTCACTTTTTGTGTACACAATGTCTCAAGAATGACATATCCTGTGATGTTACAACTTTTCATGATCGACTTTCCATCGACAATGACATGTTATCAATGTGATCAGTCATCATCCAATTCATAATGTATGCAAATTTTATGCAAAAGACAATAGTTGCTCATGACAAGCTAGTTAGTCCGAGAGATACCAAGAATTTTTTCCAAATTTGCTCACAATGGATACCATTGGACAGATATTAGTGATATCTTTCATTTGACGTCCATTATGTGGAAAACTATGCATCCGTTTAAGATTTATTATAGGAAAACCAATATAAGGGGAAATAATGTAAATTTAGAGGTCATTGAACTTTCAATAACCTTGCACAGTTACGGCTTGACCTGCCGACATACTTTTTGGTCATCTTTTAGTATATATTATGGGAAGGTTTTTGAGGTGTAAATCGTATTAAAAACCAAACCCGTTTTATTAACGTATTAGTTTTATTTTAGGCCAATTTGTACAAAAATCCCCCAAAATGTAAAATTTTTGAGTTTTTAGCCCAAAATGAGGACTTTAACATAATCAAATCTCATTACAATGGGTATCGTTAGATAGATATTTTTAATATCTTTCATTAGACACCACTGACGTAAAAATTCAAATATCTGTTCAGGAAATATAGGCAGAAAACTGGATACATAGGAATTGGGGGTCAAATTAGAGGTCATTGACCTCTGACGTCACGTTCCACCACTCACGACACTCAAGAAATCACTTTTCAAATGTGTCAAGGGATGTTCTACCCAAATATCAAAACAAGACACCTGGTCATTTCTGTCAAATAAATTCTTGGTATCTCTCGGACTAAGTATCTTGCTGGACGTAGCCAAAACTATATAAGTTGCATTTTCAGTATATTGGATTTGAATTTATTTTCTTCCGCAAACATGTGTCATAAGAACATACAATAATATTTTTTCATTCATGAAATGGTGAATGGAAGCGCTCATCACTTTATTTTCAATACACAACATCCATAAATTTGCATATATTATGAAATGTTCTATTGCTAACTTGTTTTACTTCATCCTCTCCTCAACAAGGTTACAAGTCCAACACGTGGGAGGGTGGGGTCCGGATCCCGTTCATCGCCTACTGGCCCGGCGTGATCCAACCTGGCGTCTCGAGGGAAGTCATCAGCACCTTGGATCTATTCCCTACCTTTGTGGACCTAGCAGGTGATGATCGTGAAGATAATTATGATCACTTTAAAGTATCTGGTAGATGGCAAGGCAAAACATTGGTCGTAGATGGCGTTTTCCCCTGTAATCTTGGGGACTCGACCAAACGACAACATAGTTACCCCATCGAGATACACTCACTCATAAAGGTGGAATTAAAAAAAAAATGATTATGTATATATCTAAATGAGCTAAAGCATTTGTGATGAATAGGAAGGGAGGAAGGAAAGAAGAAAAGAAGGAAAGAAAGAAAGAAGGAACAAAAGAAGGAATGAAAGAAAGAAAGAAGAAATAAAAGAAGGAATGAAAGAAAGAAAGAAGGAAAGAAGGAAAAAAGAAGGAAAGAAAAAGAAGGAAGGAAAGAAAGAAAGAAGGAAAGAAAGAACGAAAGAAGGAAAGAAAGATGAAGGGAGGGAGAAAGGAAAGAAAGAAAGAAAAAAACGGAAAGAAAACAAGGACAAAAATACCAAAAGAAGACTAAAATTCTCCGTGATAAAAGGAACAACACACCAAGTACCTACAAAGTATATTCTTGCTTAAAATTGTCACCAAGTATACATCAGTCCACCTTGCATTGAAAGTGACAGAACTAGGCCCTATATCGATGTCGTGGTAGGCTATAACTGAAACCTGGAATAAATGCATAATTCAATAATTCGTCCCTATATGTAGTCCTACATCATATCGTACTGAAAATGTTTTGTATCCGTTTGTGTAATTTCTTCTGCCTCAGGTGGCAGAATGCCGAGGGGCCGAACGTACGACGGACGAAACATCAAAGACGTTATCCTGAATGGTATGCCGAGTCCAAATGACTCCCTCTTCTTTTACTGCCGGGATCGTTTGATGGCGGTCCGCTACCGCGACTACAAACTCCACTACCATTCCCAACGCCTGCGAACCGCCGAGCACTTGGCGAAGACCGTGTGCGATTACCGCGGCGTAGGTCCCGTGCACTTCTGGCAGGATTGCCATGTATGCGAGGGCGAGTGTGTGACCGACCACGACCCGCCCATGGTGTTCCACATCGAAACCGACCCAGCGGAGCTCTACCCCCTTAATTCGACAGACCCTGTAGTAAGTTTCTATTGTCACATCATCCAAAATGTATACTACTACTATACTACTACTACTACTACTACTACTAATAATAATAATAATAATAATAATAATAATAATAATAATAACAACAATAATAATCACCTTAATACTAAACAAAAGTAATAATAAGAATAATACTGATTTGAAAAAAAAATGTTTTTCAGTGAAACCTGGGGGGGGGGATGATTGTACATGTCATCCCCCCCACCTTGTGAGCTGCGGGGATGCATACCCCCACCCCACCCCCACGCTGTCTACGCCCCTGCATAATAATAATAATAGGATTTATCATAATGATAATCATCATTATCATCAACCATCATTATACTTGTAATCATAATCATAATCATGCTGATGATGATGATGACAATGACGATGATGACAATCACGATGATGAGGAGAAGGAGAAGGAGCCAAGAAGAAGAAGAAGAAGAAGAAGAAGAAGAGGAGGAGGAGGAGGGGGGGGGAGAAAGAGTATAATGCACACAGGTGCAGGGCCGGATTAAGTCTTCGAGTGGTGCTGCAGCACAAAAGCCTATGGGGTCCTTGTAATTTATGCAGTTCCCTAAAACATTTGCGACTCTAACTTTTTTGTACGAAAATGACAGGTTACTGTCATAATTAAAGAAACGTATGATGAAGGAACCTAAACTTTTACAACTATACAAAATTATAATTTCTCTAATATTGGTTACAACTTTAAAGGACAAATACTTCTAAAATGAACTTAAGATTGCCATGACAAATGAAATAAAATTTTAGAATGCTACTGAAGTTATACATATACATAAATGTTATCAACTAGAGTTTGCTGTCCCGTCTTTACAGGTCCAGGACGTTATTTCAACCGTAGCCGATCTTGTTGCCGAACACCAGCGAACGATGACGATCGCACCATCGCTCACTGATGTGGTCGACCAATCAGTGAAACCATGTTGCCGTCAACCGGACTGCACGTGTAACTACACCCCGCCTCCTCCCGAATGGGATTATTAACCCATCGCCTCCCGGAACCAAAGTGCAGAGCCTGTAGGATTGTTAGGAAGTTCGAGCTGCAATGTGTTAACGAAGACTTTTGACAACATTGGATTGACGTTGTACACTAGTATATAAATCTAGAGTATATTGTATATTACCTCATATAATACGGAGTTATCGTGCGTACAATAGTACAGTGTTTATCATGCAAAATTACTTTTGACCTTTAACCCTTTCAATTTGACACATATTCAATTTTGTACTGGGTCGTAATGAGATGTACCTCTGGTATGAATCCTACCGCAAGCCTAAAAAGGTCATTAACCCATTGCTTTCTGGAACCAGATCAGCACAGTGCCCAGTCTATGGGGTTATTAGGAAATCCGGGCTGCAATGCATTACAAAGATTTTTGGCACCATTGGATTGATGCTGTATAACTCTATAGAGTATACTGTATATGACCTCATATATAACTCAAACTGAGTTATTGTGCGTACAGCATTGTACAGTGCTTATCATGGAAAGTTCATTTACCTTTTGACCTTTAACCCTTGTCAATTTGATACATATTCAATTCTGTACTGGGTCGTGATGAGATGTACCTCTGGTATGAATCCTACCTGAAGCCTAGAAAGGGTTATTGTACAACATGATTTTTTAATGGTTCATGATAATTGATTTTTTTTTTCACAGAAGCCGATATGAAATAATGTTTCTGAAATATATTGAATGCTCAGGTATAATAATTTTCAAAGTTCCGAGAAAACGGCACTTTGTGGAATTTATATTACATGACAAATATGTTTCTCTCATTATTCTGCTTTAATGAAAATAAACTTGACGTCAGGGTGAACCTTGCTTTTAATGACTTTGTCACCTGAAATTCTATTCACATGATGGGTGATACTTGGTAACCTTCATTACCAAATTAACATCGAATAGGAACACATAATTTTATTAAAAATTCAAAATGTTAACTTTTGGTTAGGTTTTTGATGTTCTGGCTAGGTTAATATACTGTTATTACATATTGGTTGGGGTATATATATAAATCATCTTTATTTCAAATCAAATCAAATTAAAGATGTAACAAACAGATATACCCAGGTCCTCTTCCAGAAGAGAAGGAAATATTCCTTCTCACCTGGCAGGAGGCAGGGTTACAAACTAAAAAAAAAAAAACAAGTCTTAACAAACACAGTAGTAACCATTTGGAAACAAAATAACAAAACAATAACAAAATGCCTGTGGCGTATCAGTCTCACAGATAATTTGTTAAACATGTACTGATAAAATTAATAATTATCTTGGAATTATTCGTAGCTATTTGGGAAAATAGATTTTATGAATCATCATTAATTGTTTCATGAAAAACAAATATTAAAGAATCCATTATCTAAATTTAAACAAATATATTGTTATGTTATATTAAAAAAAAATGGGGTAAAATTAATTTAGCATATAATGACTGATAAGCAAGTGCGATTTTAGAAAATACCGTAGAAAGTTCTGAACATTTCCAAAACAAAAAGTTTTTTCATACCCATTCATGATTTCTAACTTAAATATGTTATAATTCCAGATTACTGAAGAGATGTTAAAATGCCCGATTCTACCATATGATGCAATATCAACTTAGATATGGTTAATACAATGCACGATCATCAAATACATGCAAGAACAATAAATCATATGAAGAGCACCAATTTTCATTGAAATGTTTGTACTTGTTATCAGTATGATTATTTTGAGCTTAAATTTTTGCAATCGTGTTGTAAAACTAATCGAAAAGAATGTAAGATTTGAGAAGAAGAGAATTCAAGGTGATATGGTCGTGAAATAAATCCCATTTTGTACACAAAATAAACAAATACACATCATTTCCGGTATATATTCAACTGTATGGATAAAAATCAAAAGTAAACCAGTTATTAGTTCGTATGAATTCTTTAATATTTTCGGCGCGCTCTGCGCGCCAAATTGCAATACAGAATTTTGCGCGCAAAGCGCGCCGAAAATTTGACAATCTTGTTTATTTGATGGTATTTTTATGGTTTTATGGTAGTTTAAATACAGTGGAACCTCATTATAACGAGGACCTAAAAAACATAATAATTACCTTGTTATATCAGGGTTCTCACTATATCAGGGTACAAAAACAAAGAAATGTAAAGAGTTGGGACCTGTAAAATCAGCTTGTTATAACAGAATTTTGTTATATCTGACCTCTTTATATCGAGGTTCCACTGTAGTGCTTTCCAGGGCTTTTTAAACATAATTGTATTGCATGTTATGAATTGTTCAAGTTGTCAAACTTATGGGGGGGGCAAATCGATATGTTTGCCCCCCCCCCCCCCGGATCGACGCCTCTGGTCGCGGGAATCACGGCGACGTCTTTTTCAGATCCGTACTCATGTTGTGGACATGATATTTTCCAAATTAACCCCCCTGGCTCCGAGATTCTGAAATTTCCATAGAGTTAATATTATGGTACATCCAGTTCCGGTAGGCAACGAGTTAATATTACCCCTTCCCCCGTGTGTAAAAATCCTGGCTCTGCCAATGGTTTGCTTTAAAGACTTCGTTTTACATATTTGTAGAGATTTAATTTAAAAATCAAAATCAAAACTTTGATCATCTACATACAGTGTGTCTCAAAAAAAATTGTACAAGTGAAAACCGCCCTCTTTGACAACTAGAAAATACTCTTGTGACATTATGCTTACATCAACGTCAACAGCTTAGTCTTAGCTTTCAAGTAACGTTAGTTTTGTTCAATTTGCTTGTTTTAATCTTGAGATATGTTTATTTAAATAAGAATGGGTGAAATCACAATTGTGCCACTTTCACTGCAGTCCACTGTAAAAGTTACACAATTGTGATTCCACCGTTTTGTTGTTTACAAGATATCTTGAGATTAAAACAAGCAAATTGAACAGATCAAATGGCATTTGAAAGCTGAAACTTTGCCCTTGACGTTAATGTAAGCATCATGTCACACGAATATTTTCTAATTGCCAAAGAGGGCGCTTTTTACTTGCACAATTTTTTGAGACATGCTGCGGCACATCTCAAAAAATTGTACAAATGAAAAGCGCCCTCTTTGACAATTAAAATATACTGATGTGACACAAGTTTAGGTTAACATCAAGGGAAAAGTCTAGCTTTCAAATGCTGTTTGTTTTGTTCAAATTGCTTGTTTTGATCTCGAGATATCTTGTAAACAAAAAAAAAGGTGTAGTCACAATTGTGTCACTTTTACGGGAAGAGAGCCTTATGCTATCATTGACAGTAGTAAAAGTGGCATATTTGTGATTTTACATTTTCGTTGTTAACTGAACATATCTCAGGATTAAAACAAGCAAACTGAACAGAACAAACGGCATTTGAAAGCTGAGACTATGCCCTTGATGGTGATGTAAGCATCACGTCACAAAATGTTATTCTCATTACCAAAGAGGGCGCTTTTGACTTGCACAATTATTTTTGAGACACACTGTATTACATGATATAGTGCTTGAATGAACAGATTAACACCCTGCATATCTTGTCACTGACAAGAAATGCAGAAATATCACACAATTCATGAATATTAAGCATCCTCTCAACTCTTAATTGTAATACATCAGGGGGAGGGGGGTCGTCATGGGAGAACCGGCTAATCATCCATGTTCACAAGTTCATCTGAGGACTAAATGATCATTTTGAAGAATACGTTTTTTTTTTAGGGTTGAATTTTAGACATTATCAGAGACGCATGCTTTTGGAGAATTATATTGGTTCTTTTTTAAATTTTAAAACATTAAAACCAGGGTCGGCGCCGTGAAGGGGGGGGGGGAGGAATGTTCAAAAGTACTTACGGGCAGGGGCGTCGATCCGTATTTCGGATGGGGGGGGGGCAAAAGCGCGCCGAAAATGTGACAATTTTGTATATTGGTATCTTAATTATGCTAAGTTTAATGTGTTGTATAAGCGCTTTAAATGCTTTTTATACATATCCTTTTTTTAAAAGTTGCCAAATTATTGGGGGGGGGCAAATCGATTATGTTTGCCCCCCCCAATATTTTCAATGAGGGGGGGGGGGCGATCGGCCCCCCCCCCCGATCGACGCCTCTGCTTACGGGATTTCACTGTTTTTTTCGGAAGTATTTTTCCCCTTGTTCTTGCTATACTTGGTCGAGAAGATTTTTTGGGGGCAGGCCATAAAATTATTTTGTCGTCACGCTCTACCCCCCCCCCCCGCGCTTGTCGGTGCTGTTGGCGTGGAAAATACTTTTTTGGGGCTGTCAAAAATGTTTCTAGATGCATCGGCCCTGCCATACCTCTCAAGCTGTTTTTTGGCTTGGGTGAAAATGTGGCCCTGAAGATTTTCCATCTGCGAGGATTTGGCCCCCCCCCCCCCGATAAGATCCTGGCGCCGCGCCTGTTTGAAGTAGAGCTAATGCCTATTGCCATAGAGAGGCGCAAATACCTCCAGGCTTCGCCAAAATTACCATTTCTCTCCCTCACCACCCAATAACTTTGAAAAGAATGTTTAAAAATGTCGACAAGTTGCTGTTTTGCCATACCTCTTTGTAAAAAGACAGGGAGTGATCTCATTTGCAAACATCCCGCAGACCAGGAAAAATAACCCATGCCTGGCTATTGATGGAAGGGCATGTCTGTGAAATCTGGGGGTCAGTGATTACCTATAGAATTTGAAAAAATGCAGAAGATAAACAATACCCATTTAGTGTAACGTTCATGCAGGAATTCTTTCTCGCGAGAAAAAAATCAAATCAGAGTCTAACGGTCTCTATAATTCCCCTAAAACTGAGTTTTAACTCCTATATTTTTGCTGAGGGTTCCCAGATGGCATTTTTCTTCCAAATGCCATTGTATTTGCACAATGTTAATTTTTAGGCATGCAAAAGAGATCCCCTGCCGCACTCGAAGATAAATCATACGGCCGAAGCCGTTGGGCCCGCGTTGGGGCGGGATCACTTCTCAGCAGAGCGGGTTATATAAACCCGCTCTGACTTTCAGTGTCAGACGGCCTAAAATAATATAAGCATAAGTGCGTATGTTGTGTGGATTTTTCTCTTTGTGTTTTTCTGGGCATTGACCTTGATACCTGACCATGACCTTCAAAATTAAATTTGGTCTGTAACATTCCTTTTGAAACACGCGTAAATGTCACGGTGCTAGATGTAAAACTGTCCGTGAGACTGTTTAGAAATAGGCCTAAACAAAACAAACAGACAAACAGACAGACAGACAGGGCGCGTAGCTACGGGGGGGGGGGCGGGGGCACGTGCCTCCACACAATTTCGTGTGCCTCCACCCCCCCCCCCCAAAAAAAAAAAAAAAAATTGTGACCGTGAAAAATTTTGACCTGGGATTTGGAGAAAAGAAAATAAAAGAAATTTTGGACCTGGGATCTAGAGAAAAAAATTTTCTCCCAGAAAAAAAAATTTGGGCCTTGGATTTTGGGGAAAAAAATCGTCACTATTCCCCTCCCCCCCCCCCCCCCCACACTGAGCGAGTTTCGGCAACTGGCCTGACCAGAAAAATTTTGGACCTTGGATTGAAGAAAAAAAAAAAAAAATTGTCACTACCCCCCCCCCCCCCCCCCCCCCGCCCGCTGAGCGACTTTTCGGCGGCTTGGCGTGACGGAAAAAAATTTGACCTGGGATTTGTGCCCCCCCCCCCCTGTGCCCCCCGCTGATAAAATATCCTAGCTACGCCACTGGCAGACAGACAAACTCAAATGATCACAAAGTTGGCGGAGTTAATGAACTAACGATGCCTTTCAAAGAAAAATTCTCCATACATAAATGCTTCTTCAAATGAATCCACAACATTCTGAGGAATCCAATAACGAATGTTGATCAAATGGATACTAGTAAATCTGTATGTCGCCCTCTGTGAAAATTGTCGATTGCTCTCTGGTTTGGGATTGTGATTGTGGTGAGGGATTTGAAATTTGGTATACGGGGCAGTCTATTATGACGCAGGGAGTTGCTATAACAACTCCCTGCTATGACTTAAACTAGTTTGTCAGTCCTATCTTCTGAGGCAACTTCGTCATCAAGAAACAGGGCGCAACACTCCGTTTCCAACTTTTCATATTCACATTTTCATATTCCCTTCTCGTATCAAGGCAAGTGTTAGGGCACAAATTAATCGTCGGCTGAGTTTTATCGCCGGCGACAATCAATGGCATTTCTTGCGTTTAGTATGTTTGATTAAGTAGGATGTGCTCCGGGGCGATCGATCTGTGGGTGGCAAGGGGGGGGGGCAGTCACCACCCCAATGAAAATATTGGGGGGGGGGCAACATATCGATTTGCCCCCCCCCCCCCAAAAAAAAAAAAAAAAATCATAATATGAATGCAAGGATATGTTTAAAAAGCATTGGAAAGCACTATAAAACATTAAACTTAGCAAAAAATGCTATTAAACATACAAAATTGTCAATTATTCGGCGTGGTTCGCGGGTAAAATTTTGTATTGCAATAAAGGGCGAAATATTTTTTGGCATTTCTTTCACTTTTGCCCCCCCCCCCAATCCGAAGCATGGATCGACACCCCTGAATGTGCTCGTTATAGTGATAAAGTAGCTTTTTGAGAAAGTTGTATGATTCATCATCATTTTCAGTATAAACATCTCGCCATTCTTCCTGCGCGAATCGGACATTTAGAGAATCGATATTGACTTGCGTTTCCCTTCTGTGAAATTTGGAATTATTAGTTTGATCAATATTTAGGTCGCACCCGGGGGTCGCACTTGATAACAAAAATTTGAAAATGGTCTGAAATGTCCGGATAAAGAATACCGTTGGCGCTAACATTGGATAATACAATAATGGTTTCACTTGTAAGTTGTGTTCGAGTTTCTGGTTGGTTTGTTTATGTTTGGATACAGCGCATTGGATTCTAATACATTAATTGATAAATTGTTAATTAAAATGCGAAGTTAATGTTATAATGACATCTATTATCTATTATCTATTATAGAAATCCTACTATAGAAACGGCACCAAAACCTGACGAACCTGACGCATTTTTTGAGCGTAGCCCTGAAGAGGCATGGTAAACATAGCCCGCAGCCGGGTGACCGTCGCCTTGCTGGTATACGTACATGACTGGAAGACAGTGTTCCTATCACTCGCTTGGCTGTAGATAAAAAGTCGCAGCCGTTATCGCGTTCTCATTGGCTCTTCAGAAGTCTTAGGCTCGTAGGGGGAAAACCCCTACAGTAATTCGAGGTCTTGGGCTCGTAGGGGAAACCCTCTGCAGTATTTCTGCATGTACATGTAGTATCTGGTGCCTAAAGATTCCAGTGTCAAGATGTAATTTTATGTCGGCTCTATGGTGCTGTGTGTGTAACGGTTAGATTCCACACAATGTTCCGGAAATGTACGCTATTAGTTGATTGTCCAACAGCAAAGCAATTTTGTTAACAGGGCGTAAGCTACGGGGCCGGTGGGGGGGCGGGGGGAGTGCCGCCCACAATTTCGTGTGCGCCCCACAAAGTATGAGAAGCCGAAATATTTGGGGGGGTCAAGGGCTGTAAGGCTGTTGGTGGGGGTGCATTCTGTTGTGTCACAGTGCCACCCCCCGTAGAGCCATAGGTAGTTCCGCCCTGTTTGCTATTAGATATAATATCGAATATTTGCACCACTTTTTTCTGCTTTCAAAATCAACTTGCCTGAATTTACTGCAAACTTAGTTCCACCTTGCACGAGATTGTGCATCCTCCCGATGTCAATTTTAGTTTTGTCCACCTTCCCCAAGATGTGGCACCTCTCACCCTGGTACCCAAAACCACCTAACGGCCCCTGGGGGGGGGGGTGTTCATTCGGTAAAATTCATGCATTTTATTGTCAAAAAGGGCCAAGGGGTGTTTGAAATGACAAGTACATACGAAAACATGAAATAAATGTTGATTTTTTTTAGGCAGACTGCCAATAATGTATCGTGCATACCAACTTTCGGTGGGTGACGTGACGGGGGGAAATGTAGTCGTGCATAGCAACTTTTCGACGGGTGACGTGACGGCCGGGAAAATTTTGGACCTGGGGATTCGGAGGAAAAAAATCGTCACCCCCCCTCCCCCCCCCCCCCCGCGCTGAGGCGAGTTTCGGTGACTGCTGTGTCCGAAAAAAAAGTAGACTAGATTTTTCTAACCGATGTGTATGCACCCCCCCCCCAAACTAAAATATATATATTGGTGCCGCCTACAAAATTTCAAGGTCCCAGTCCCCGCCCCCCCCATGAAGAGTTTAGCTTAGTACATGGACCCTACTACGCATTGGACATGTATCCGCTCTTAAATAAATTCATGGGCCTTTATGTTCCTTTTGATACATCAATACAATCTATCAATATTTTCCTCTCTTATCTAATGACGACCGCCGCAAATTTATACGTTGAAGTGGATGACAAGTTTTTGTTGATAAAAAGGAAATTCTATTCCTCAGAGAAGATAAAATGATAAATGTTTAAAATGAAATTGATATGCTGTTATTGACATGTTAGGGGTCTGAAAGCCAGCATTGCGCAGTTTATTTCGTTCAGCTAATATGAGTTTAGAAGAAAGAGTTTAAAATATCATGGTGCACCTTAAAGACCGGTAATCTACAATTTTTTCGTAGTTTCTACTCGTTCTGGCGATCGTAATTTTGATATGGAACGTGTTTATAATGTGCCT
>JZLH01S0502785.1:8355-27383 GCA_001188425.1 Eucidaris tribuloides
GGGTCGACACCCTTGCTGATAATTCATTGAAATTCTCTTGCCCGAGATAAATTAATGAATAAATATGCATACATTTACACCATATTAGTTTTGTGTTGTGTAAGAATTGCCATTGCCGCTGTTTATAGTAATAATAATGATACCATTTTCAATTCATTCAATAATGGATTTCCAATGTACAATAAAACAAAATCAAAATTTATTAACATTGAGACTTTAATACCCATAGTTGAACCTATGCGAAAAAAATTACTCAATAACAATAGGTATACAGACTGTCATCGTGCATGTGAGTTATTCATGAAAAATCCATTCTCACACACTTTGTACCTGCTCAAATATTACAGAATCTATGGTAGTTCATTTTTTTTGTGTTAAAAATATAACTACCTTGCAGACAGGGAAATACAGTACTGAAATTTCTCACTGTCATAATAATGAACATCATATGAAGCTGCATGTGTTTCAGTGTACTGTAGAATACAATAAAGTTATATCTCTTGTAATATTTCAGTAATCTGTATGTGTGGCTATAAGTATAAAGCAGAGATAAGTTTCTGGATAAAATGTGTGTTTTGGGCTGGGAATCACGTTTTGGAACGTTTAAATCTTTTTTATTCTTACACAATGTGTACTCTAGGATAATGATTCTACACCAATTCTCTGCAGATAAACATACCATTTTAAATCCTCAACAAGCCCAACTTCAACGCCAGCATGGACACTGACTAATTCACAAAAACTAAATCACTCATAGACAAACTCTATCACACTATTTTGTAAATCAATTATAATCCACCCATCATCTGGCTTTAAATTTTGTAAATATTCACCAAACAATTGTTGACATCTAGCTATTTCACACATCAAAAATGTCACCATAAGAAATGATTCATTGATCAAAAGGCAGTAGTTTTCTTGTAATAGTCTATGGCATCCTCCCACCAACCAGGGGAAAACACTCATGATATGAACAGGCACCGCTCGTGTCTAGTCGCCCTTTGACTTCTCCTGTTTGTCCGTCTTCTGGTCTTTTTTCCCTTTCCCGAATACGACAGGTCTGATCCTGCTCTCCAGGGGCTGGAAGGGATCCTGCAACTCAAAGACGATGAAGGCCATCTTGGTGGACACCAGGACGGTAGTCAGCATCAGCATCAGTTCTGGGGCCGGAATGGAGATGTAGCCCAGGTTCTCCAAAGCGAGGAGGATGCTGCACAGGATCGTGGCTTTCGTGGTGCTGCAATAAAAGAGGTCAAAATGAAATTACGAGAGCCCTCGCATGGGTTAGTTTTTGTGTCTGTGTGTCTGTGTGTGTGTGTGTGGGGGGGGGGGTTCACTTGACGCTCACTGGAGCTGGTTGCAACCTCTATGTGGTGCCCCTAGGGAGTATGTTAACAATTGCATAGTTTTGGCCCTTGGAGCTCGACCTGTAGGCACTTGTATTCTGAGGAAGATATGCATTATGCTTGTACAAAAATATGCGAAATGGCTTTTCTCATTGACCTAACATTGGTGCAAAGGCATCATTAAGTACGAAAAATCACCAAAATTGCAAAAAAGAGGTTCATTTCACAATTAAAGTACGATAACAGCCAAAAATTAGGAAATGGAATCGATTTCCTTTTCCTCAGGCAATTTCATGCACATACATATTTGTGGGTTTGTAACACACTTGTTAGATTTTACAACATATTTTAAGCTGTTTTTAATTCTTATACCCTGAGTGAGTAAAAAAGTCATTTCTAGCATTTTTCTTCAAAAAACAAAAAATGAAAACAAAATGTATTTAACCTGTTCGATACAGGAACCGGGTGGTCCCTGTACAAAGTCTATGGGAAGTGGAAAATTCAGTATTCAACGGGTTAAGATTACTATGATTCATATACATAAAGTGAAAGGTTAGCCAAAATTTAGTATAGCCATACATACTATGTAGGATTCAGGAGTTCATTCTGCGTTGGATTCCAAGCACCTCGAAGGATTCTCTCAAAGATTCTCATAAAAGCACTTCCTGAACCTGTGAAGAGTCAACAAATACACAAGAAGAAATCGGCTTTAAGAATTTACATTCTTATCAAGTGGAAATAAGTGACAACTTCTATTTCTATTTGATAGTACAGAACACCCCCAAAAAGCAGAATCAACATATTATTTATAAAACACTGCCTTTTCCTGAAAGGGGGGGGGGGGACAGATCAGTGTAATTCATTGTGGGATAAGCTAAAGTCACCTGGAGAAGTTAAGACATTACCTGATCATTGTATTTGTTTACATATACTGGTACAACAAAATGGATAAAGATATGAAAAAAATGACTGGTTTATTTTGCTGGAAGTGATGGTTTGAGGTGAGCAAAAGTGACCAGTCAAAAATACAATAAAACAAAACAATAATAATAATATATGTGGTCTAAATCTCAACAATCCATTAACCAGAATGTGTAAGCTTATTTGGACCACATCAAATCAAAATGTTCATCACAAGACTTTTGGTGGTATATCCAAGTGGCAGCGATTTTCTAAAGTAATTTTAATATCTATTCACACTTGCAAGATAAAAGTGGTCTTCCTAGGATAACCATCACTGTAACACTCTTTAATAAGAATGCTCTCATTTTGTGAGTATGAATGGGGTGGAAGTTTACCTCGGACAGTTCCAATGATGACCATGATGAGAAATCCCTGTGGATACACCTTGGCAGCTTGCAAGACTCCTAAACCAATTTTGCGAGCTCTGACAGCCTCTTTCATGGGTCCAACCACTAATTTACCTGTCAATAATAGGCACAATATTCAGCTTTTCAGCATTAGATTGCTAAGACACTTTGAACATAGGGTTAAAAAAAGTGTTTCAGTGTATAAAAATGTTTCTACATCATAACTTAAATGTATGTCAATTATTCTTTTGTAATTATTTGATAAGATCAAAATATAGTGTTGTGCTTAAAAAAGACAAATTAAATGAAAGCAGTGAACATTTTTCATGTAAACAAACAACATAATTCAAGTATATGTGTAAGCCAAAAAAGAAAATGCTTATCAACAGATTTTTTTTTTTTTTTTTTTAACTAATCCTTAAAAAATGAGAGGAATCTTGAATTTAAAGATATGTAAAAGAAAACATTTATATATAAATGTAGCACTGCAGACAGGGATGTCAGTAATAATGCATGAAAAGGCAAGAAATTTGCCTAAAGTTAGCTATTTTGTATACAAAATGCCTAAAAATATATTGTAAAGGCCTGAATTTAGCCTTTTGCCTGAAAGCTGGCATCCCTGTGCAGATCAGCAATACACAATTCCAGGTTAATGCTTTTCCTTTGTTGTTATCTGTTTTGCATAAAGTAATATGAAAAATGTATACCAATGGTTTATAATAAAAATTAAATGAGAGTACACATATTTTTCTGTTAAGAATTTTGAATGAGAATGAATCAAATTTACAGTAATTCAGGTAAATTCCACACAAAACAAAAACAACAATTGCAACTTCAAGACAAGAACAGCGTCAGTGCTTACCTGGAAAACTAGTGACCAATTTGTAGAAAAGATCACCAGGGCAGTAGAATATTAAGTACCTGATGAATTACAAATATAACACAACATTAAAAGGAATCCACTCTTAAAGGTAAATGATATGATTGGGGGTAGTCTTCAACTTACGGTAATAATATTCAAAGTAAACTATGCAAAGATTGTACTGTGAAAATTTTGTAGTAAAAAGTTGCCTTGTTATAAAATGACTTGTGACAGACAAATTTGTTGTGTAGCTTTTCTATGGGATTAATTTTTCTTGGGGCACAAGAGAAATACAGTACTGGTATGTTCATATTTGATTCTACTAAGTAATTAAACTCAATTAAGACAAATTCCTTCCAGCCAGGAGATACACTCCAGCTGGTATATTGACTGGTATCTTTCAACCAGTTTGGTTCTAGAGGCATTTTCCATTCCCAATCATGTCACTGCCCTAGTACCCTTTGATGTGTCAAGCAATTTCACACAGTGCTGCACTGAGCTAAGCTTAGAGTTTGATATCAACTTCAAATAGCAATAACTTTTTACCCAGGAATGATGGAGAGAAGTGTTGAGTACAAAATTTGTAGATAAAAGTATATCCTTACTTTAGTTATAATGCAATTTGCAAAAATGTAATATTGATCACATGGCACAACGTCTACCAACTTTAAAGGCAGTGGATCTCATTTGCAAACATCCCCACAGACCAGGAAAACTATAACCCATGCCCTTAGGCTATTGATGAAGGACATGTCTGTGAAATCTGGGGGTTAGTAATTAGAAGGAATTTGAAAAATGCAAAAGAAAACAATCGCCGTTTAGTGTACGTTCTATTGCAGGAATTTTTTTTCTCGCGAGAAAAAATTCAAATCAGAGTCTAACAGTCACTATAATTCCACTAAAACTGAGTTTCTAGCTCCTATATTTTGCTGAAGGTTACCAGATGGCATTTTCTTCTAAATGCTATTGCATTTACACAATGTTAATTTTTAGGCATGCAAAAGAGATGCCCTGCCTTTAAGTTCTGACAATGATCAGCAATGAAATGCTATGGTTTTTACTTTTCCTACCCCACTCACCAATCATATTACAATACCATATACATGTATGCCCTTACAGAAATATCCCTTTTGTTACAGCATTTAGTATCATCTTCAATAGATGACAGCACTTTTCCACAAAGATAAAACAAAACATTTTGGACAAAATTGGAAACAACTGCACAGCAAATAAATGATAGACAATAGACAGTTTTGCAGGTACATGTCTTTACTGTCACATTGCTGTTTGTAAATACCTGCATCCTTGCATGTATATGTAACTTAAGAACATTGTAACTTTTAAACTGACAGGTATTTCACTAGGTTACATAATTTACCTAGTAATTTTTATGATGGGTGAAATTTACAGTGATCTTTCATACACAAAGAAAACAATCCATTGATTAACATACCTTTTTCATCACATAAACATTGTTCTAAGTTTCATCTTGATGAGCAACGTTACATACCTGTCACATTTACTGGAACTATTTCTTTTGCAAAGTTGTTACTTATTCTTATGTTCAGAATCTCTGTCTTGACATTACATGTGAAATCTGAATACACCATGGGAATAGTCTCTAGTCATTTTCTTCTCACATTAAGTCTCGGACTGTACAATTAAATAAATTACACATTTCTGATTAAACCAAAGAAACTCACCATACCACCGTGGCTACTCCAACTTTGATATGATATGCAAATGGTGCTACCAATGGTTGTCCAAGCAGTGAGTTACTCAGGATATAACCGGCAAAACAGGACAACATGCTACAGAACCAACACACAAGAGGGTTGTTTTCTGCAAGGGACAGAAAACCTGCAGAAAAGCATGAAGACATGTAGTGGAATGTTAAAGTGTACCAACACCCTAAAAATAAAATCTGTATACAGCTAGAATACAAAACAAATAACCACTATTCACTTGTCATAGCTCGTGAAGTGATCATATTTTGATAATAATCTCCATAACATTTTAGAACTCAGTTCCGCGCGTTCAATCTCAGTTCCGTAAATGCCAGTTATATGCGTGCGCGTTCTGGCTATACGCGTACGTCTGTACCAAAACTATCGGAGTTCAGGATCGATCAGACTGATCATCGTACGTATAGTATGCACTATGTGTATGCACTACTATACGCCGCGCCGTGTCGCGTTCCTGACCGAAAATCGTTGCAAAGTTTTAGCCAGTCTATCTCAAGCACTACATCCAAAAAAGTTGCAAAGTGTGAGACGTCTCGGTCGCAAACAGTGACCGTTTCAAGGATCGAGACTCCGCCGAAAGTGCAAAGGCAATAGATTGTCAGTCGGGTCGCTTGAGAAACTCGCGTGCATTTGCACAGGCTCAACTCGGCTCCCTTACAGCAAGGAAATTGCGGGGGGCGATCATAAATGGATGAAGACAGAATTAAGCCTGTATGGAGGGATGATATAGGCTAACGATATAACATTTAATTTTAGCATGAAAAAAAGTAGGCCTATGCCTTTAATTATGCTTCCTGTAATCTAAATGCCACAATCCGAGGCTATGGATTATTATGTGGAGGAAAGTCGATCAAACTTGGTATTTGCGGTGCGAGTAATGTCTGTAATGTCCTACCGTCTTGGCCTTGTGCAGCTGAGCGCTGCATGCCGCGCCCGGCGAAACGCCACCGGGTGGTGGGGTGGTTGACTGAACGGTTTGTGGTGGTGACACAACGTCATTATTTTGCAGAATCACTTCTTGTTCATGCAATATACACGACGCGTGCCCATCCTTTTGTTGTGGACTTGCCCACGTTTTCTTTGAATTAACGCTTTCAATAAGAGAAGTAATTTACACATAGTTAACCCTTTCAAGTTTATTCAGTACAGGTTGCTACACGCCGCTAATAAAATTACAATACCATTCCCGCCACTACTGACGCAAGAATAGCACAGAATAAAGGATTTGGGTTTTTTGATCAAAAATACCTGTTGACATTCTTTGCCATTTACACAGCGTCCCTATCAAAACAAATCACTGCAGACGTATTTTCAAGTTCTATAGACGATCAAGACGTTTGACAGAGAAAATATCGATAGCGCGATCGATCGATTGATAGTATCGGGTGATCGACTAGTCTATGTCAAGTCGTTTTTTACTTTATTTGCTTTTTGAAATTTACATTCAAACCTCAATGAATAAAAACTGAAGTGATGATAAATGCTAATATTTTGCAGAGGGCATAGCACAAATATATGCTACGTGTATAGCAAATAAATTACTCAGGGTGTTGGTACCCTTTAATGACAAGAGCCCCGACAATTTTTATGTCCCATCCTTCAGAGAAATGCTTCTTTCAGTCTGTCCATGGAGCTACGCTCCATGGTCTGTCTTTGCAGTTAGTTCCCATTAAGGAAGATGGGTAACTGGGTGAAAAGAGTCTAAATATGTCAGCTGTCCGGCTAAAAGGCCCTAGCATATGTTCCCAGCAGAAGGGCCTTGACTGTAAATTTTCTCTAAGTTGAGAAATACTGCCTTATTAGATATTTGCACTTTTATCACCTTACTTTGATTTTATGTGAAAAGAGCCAATGGTTTTCAAGTAAGAGACAATTCAGTGTTCAGGCTCCTCTGCTGGGAACATATGCTTGGACCTTTCTGCTGGAAAACCGACGAATACTGAAATGTTGATCATGAAGCCCACTGGGCCCAAAACCAAGTGTGTTGTTGGTGATCTTGAACAGTCTCACGCAAACAAATGAAATATACACTATTTTTTTTTTAATCTGTTTTTATTATTTTTATTATTATTATCATCATCAATTTTATTTTATATACTAAATTAATTAATTAATCAATTAATTCTTTCTTTCTTTCTTTTTTTTTTCTTTCTTTCTTATTCTTATTTTATTTTATTATTATTATTATTATTATTATAATTTTTATTTTTTATTTATTTATTATTATTATTATTATTTTTTTTTTTTGGGGGGGGGTAGTATTTGAAGGTCATAGGCTTGGAAAAAATAAAATATTCTTTACTGGGGCTACTTTTGCCGTTTCAGTGCATTTCAGATTTTCTTCTGTATTGAACCCTTATTTTCAGCCTGGGCTTTTTTAGCCATTTTGTAGGCGAAATAATTTTTTATTTAACCCTGGATGTAGGCATCATTATTGAATATATTTTTTCCACAATTCTCAAGGCAAGGAATCATGTGGTTTATAGAAAGTGTCAGCTGTTGGAAAAAATATACAGAAAAACCTGTCTTGGTAAGTTGGTAGCCACGCCTCTAGAGCAGGGTTGGCATATTTCCCGGACGGTTGCCTTATTTCCCGGACGGGTGGGAAATACCGGGAAATACCGGTATTTACCGCCTTTTTACTGGGAAATACTGGGAAATATTAAATACACTACCATACGGGTGGGATAATTACTGTATGATTGTACTGGAATCTAAGAGGTTACTAGTACATGTTCTTTCAATGGTGTTTTTGGACAAGTACATGTATGTTTATATTAGAGTTTGTCAATTAGATAACTTTGATTATCTGTTGTTTTTATGAAACCAGATTTAATTAACATTGGGTCTGGCTCACTGCCTGATGAACCTGCCCTTGTCTTGGACAAGAACAGTGGGCTAGACAGACTAGTCTATCATTCATTGTTTGGGTACTAGATCTAGGGGCATTTAGCGAATAAGTTCACTTTCAAGCATTCCAATTCGAGAAAAATTTCACCTGGGTCTGGATAATGAACACTGGTTATTAGCAAGGGTATCTAAGCACCAGCAGAGTACAGACAAGGTGTAGATGTGGACAAGAGAATGGACATGGGGATGCAGACATAGGGAGTCACTTGTAAGATGTGGCCCCGAGTCTACGTAGACAAAAGTGGCAAGTACAGTCCGATAGACTGAGGGTTCAATACTGAGGGTACATAAGATCAAGGGTCTGATAGACTGAGGGTCTCATAGACCAATTTTTAAAAAGGGTCTGGTAGACCAACTTTCAAAAAAGGGTCCAATAGACTGAGGGTCTGATAGACCAATTATCACAAAGGTTCCGATAGACCGATCGCATCCCTTTTGATAATCGGTCTATCGGACCCTCTGTCGTTCAGACCCTTTCTGGTAAACAGTCTATCGGACCCGTTTTGAAAGTTGGTCTACCAGACCCTTTTTGATAATCAGTCTATCAGACACTTACCGTTAATGGAAAATATGTCCATCAGACCCTCGGTCTATTGGGTTTCCCCTAAAGTGGCAAACCCCCGGATTGACACTCTGGTGGGGCATGGTGGACAAAGGTGCCACTGCCACGGTATAATTACATCTGTTCACTTTCTGTTAAAAATCTATCCATTGTCAAATCACAATTTGTGACTTGTGAGTTCTATTTAGGTCATACTTTTATAGTAAAACCTACATGTATACTATACCATGTAGACTACCCACATGTTACAGTTGACTGGTGTTGTGCATTTTGTAATGTATAAAGGGTCTGAAAAGGGAAGAAAGTCACTCTACTTCTGCTTGTTCATCACCCGTGACATCATTACCTTCTACAAACTGGCAATGTTTGAAATTACACTTGGGTCTTGGTCCTACACTATAGTTCGTAATTTAAAACAATGTTATTGTGAAACAACAAGGCCTCATAAAAAATACAAATCACTAAAAAGATGTTGAAATTCACATACTGTATGTTTGTACGTAATCCCTCTTCCTATACAAACAAAGCTACACTATGTTCCATAATGCTATTAATGAACTGTTATATCACTACTGTCACTATCACATAAATGAACGATTTAATTGCACTGATAATTGTCGCTGTTAGGATGGCAATCATTTGCACTCTTCTAGTTACAACCAATAATCTTGGAATTTTCTTCTATTTTTTTTTCATTATCTAAATACAGTATCCGTCCACTATGAATATTGGCAATTAGCAGTTCTATTCAATTCCTTCCTTAAGCCATAATCCCACACACGTCCTATGGGGCCAGTGTACAGTGTCATTAGAAAAAGAATAGAAAAAAGAAAGAATGCAGAATTGATATGGGGAAAATTTCTTGCATGGTCCTGATTGATAACCAAGTTATAAACGTGGACTCGTGGAGCGAATATATAATTTCAAAATATATCAAATGTAGGGGTACAGTTAAATAGAAATAAGTGAATATTTAGATCAGATTACCTATGTAGACAATTCTCTAGCAATATCTTCTCATTAACATGAAGAAAAACTTGTCAAAATTGATGTTTTAATCTTATTTCCCGCTTTTTGCCATATTTACCGGACGGCCTCTTATTTCCCGGACGGTATTTACCGGTAATTACCGCCAGTATTTCCCACCTTTTATATTTCCCGCCCAACCCTGCTCTAGAGCAGCCAGTCCATCTACAGTGGCCACAAAAATGATATCCCTGGAGACACATCATGTGCTAAAAAACCTGTCTATAGCTGCAGCCACCTGTCTATAAAGGAAACATTTTTTGTTTCCCTTGGGTGGCCACTATAGACAGACTTCACTGTAACTGAATTTACATCATATGGAAGTTGTTACCAGCCAACTTAACTTGTTGATTCATACTATTAGTATTTATATGATAAATCACTAAAATATTCTGCCCCCCCCCCAAAAAAAAAACACCCCCAATAATTTCTTTCCTTGATTTCCAAAGTATGAAAAACTTGCCGCCATATCTAGTTTTATGGTCATCGTGTCGTATGGTGGGGACCAACGTGCCTTTGCGTTACACGGCACCAAAATTATGAAATTTTGTCACTTCTTGCGATTTAAAACCAAGTATAACTCAAAAGTACTATAATACAGAAACATACAAAAGTTCATACCATTTTGCTGAAGCTTATTTCAGAGAATCTGCATCATAACAAGTTCTAAGCTGATTACAGGGTAATGTAAAAAAAAAATTAAAGGGTAATAATCACAAATAAAAGAAATCATATAGTTTATATGTGAGTATTTGATGACGACTCATATAGCATCTTGTTAGTATGTAAGTCAGTGAGGCTCAAAATTGATGTTTATTATTTGTGAAATAAAGCAGCACTTTCCAGAAGCATTAAAGCTAAGTTTAGGGTTTTTGGGGTATTTTTTTGTTAGGGTTGAAAGCCTTTATGGCCCGAAAGTCATGAACCTTACCTCTGCAATAATAGATTCTGAATGTCTGTAGTTTTTTTTTAGGGAGTATTTAATGAAATAATCTCGTGTGAACACCCATCCCAAAATGTTTACATTATAACATCTTAAGGGTTAAAAAGGTATTTGAGTTACAGGGGGTGTTTACCTCATCATGAAAGAAGGGCAGACTCGGGCTCTTTCAGATGAGAATATAACTCATATAACGTTTTTTCTTGTCTTTGATTTTTTTTAATAATTAATTGAATGGAAAAATGTCGGGGGGGGGGGGACGCCCCGACATTTTTGAGCGGCATATTTACCATAGCACAATCCAAAGGGTTAAAAACGTTATATGAGTAATACCTCATCTGAAAGAGCTGCGTCTGCTCTTTTCAGATGAGGTATAACACATTGTAACCTTAAAGCTTTCAACCCTTTAGATGGCTATAAGTAAAATTTTGGGGTGGTTCCCACGAGATTTTTCATTAATTAATTGAAAATAAAAACTAAAATTCAGAATCTTATTATTGCATGGTATGACATTGGGCATAAGCTTTCAATAACAAAAATCCGGCAGAAACAAACTTGGGCTTTAAGAAAATGTATGGTTTTACTACTTTTTGATTTTCAGATGAGGTGATACAGGCTGTGACAAAATATGTTAAACATTGTGTTTGCGATTTGTTAGCAAAAACATTAATTAGCACTAATTAAACAAAGAATTTATTAAACCTAAGCTAACCAATTTTAGAGATTAAATAGTAGATTAATTGTTTAATTAAATGGATGCAATAGAGCTGTATTTAACAAATTTCAACCAAATTTTAGCCCCTGAAGTGAACATATCAATGCTTGCATAACGTTGTACAAGTCAATGGCGAAGCATAGCTACAGCCAGTAATTAATTAAGTGAATTAATGACCTAGAGACAATTTATTTCATTTTACGTATTGAGAATTGTGAAGTACAACATCGCTGTCAAGTTAGTCAGATGCATATCATAACTCTCAAGATGAGCTTATCTGCTGCAAATAGTAGGAAAAACAAAAGAATACAGGTGATATTGTGGCAATTTATCCATAGAGATTGTAGCACACTGCCTCCTCCGCTTATTCCGCCTCCGCTTATCCACCAAGATTTAGACCCTCATTAACATTTTTGCATTTTTTGGCTAATTAAATGAAGTGTAATGCAAGATTGGCTTATCAGATTTCAAAGGCAGATAGATTTGCTGGCAGAATGAGACTCCAAGATTCATTATAATTGGCATACAAGGATAGCTTTGATGCATCAAAGTGTAGTTAAGAAGAGAAGCTGAAAATGTCAACGGCCGACCAAGGTTATTCTGGGGGTCCCCACGATACGACACATGACTAAAGTTATACAATGCGCCCAGAAAAAATAGAACCCTAAAAAAAGAAGGCTTATTGAGTGGAAGGCATGGGGCAGTGTGATTGAAAAACGTTGTTAAAGGATAAACTAAGTTGAGAGCTGTACATGTATAAGGTTTCGGGTTTAAATGATCACTTAAGCAAACTATTTATTTCATGCATCTCTGAGTACGCATGACTTTGAAAATTTTAATGTCAGAAAATCATTTACTAACGATTTTTTTGGGCTTTAGTACGGCTGGCGCATGATCTGCAGGAAAAGGGTGATGTGACCAATGTGTTGGCGCAGAAGGCGTCTCTAAGGCGCAAAAAGTAATAGCAAAGTGGTTTCTGACATTAATTTTCAAGTTGTGGTAATTAAGAGATGCATGAATACACTTTGGCTAAAATCTAATCAGCTTAAAAGAGCAATTAATCAAGTAAATTTTAACCCACCAAGGTTTTTCAATCATACATGTAGCCTTATAATTGCTTTTCCGCACGATACAGCCGTCATACGTTTTAGGGTTCGTGTTTTTTCTGGAACTGGGCACTTTAGTTCTGTACGGATGCTGTACAGTGCACTTACTCATCTGGCAGCATGCTTTGCCTTGAGTGCCAACATCATGCATGATGTAGTGAGCAATGTCAAAGAATGGGAATAGTGGAAGTTGGGCATAGGTGTTGGCATACTCCACAAACAGGCTGTAATGACTGGTAAATGTAGTTCATTGTGAGAGCTCCCCGCTCTCTTTTAGACACTGCTATAATTGTTCTGAACAGAACAAAAGACAATACAATTAGTGGGAGTGCATCTATCAATTAATTTGCTGGATTTATGCTAAATTTTTATCCCCCGACAATGAAATCTGTATTCTGTTATCCATTTTGTCTACGGACTTCATAATGACCCTAAAAACATACTGCAGCCGCTTTTATTTTTTAAGGACAAATGTTGTAACTCGTATGTCTACTTTGAGTCTTGGCTGTTAAACAAGATATTTTTGAATGGGTTCAATTAGCAGTTAATAGTTAATTATGGGGTCAGACGAGCTGTACTTTAGGGGTCCTTGTCACTGTACTTTTAGGGGGAGTCCTTCGCAAGTTTAAAGTACATTCATTCTAATAACTTTTCAAAATCGATTCTGGGCACAACCAGGTAAATGTAGTCATTGTTAAAACGGGATAAGCGTACTTGGTGTGTTTTTGACAGTATTTTTATCAAACAATGTACATTCTTTTATCAAATGAGCAAGGAATCTGAGAGGCTGTGCCCAGAGACATTGCCTTTTTGACATCACAGAAGTTTAACTTAGGAAGATGACTCAGATTTGTTATGGGTATGAAAGAATTGTATTTCAATTATGGTTAGTTAGCAAAATAAATGTCAGAGGAAAACACAGGTCCCTATTCGACGCAGTGCAATCGCGTTTGCTGTCAGACAATAAGAATGAAATAACATTACTGGCTGATGAGGTAACTTACGTACTAAAGCTTGTGCTAAATTAAATGCCACTACTCAACATGGTAGATTTATAACAATATGGGTTATTAGACTCGCTCTAGCTGGAATGCCTATATGGTATCCAGGGGATCATACATAAAAGGTTCTTTTCAAGAGTAGCAAATGATAAAATGGTCGAAAGAGGTCATATTTAAAATCAGTACGCAACGCGTTATTCTTAAAGTAATGGCAATGGCAAATGATGGCTATTGCTTTATATCAAGGGATAGCTTCATTATGAAGAAGATGACATCCTCCAAATTAGGTGTTGCAAGAGGTACGTCACAAAAATGGTTAAACATGAATATGATCAGATCTAACTTCTCAGTTTGTCGGTAGACTGATAAATGTGAAGATGATGTTAGATAAGAAATAATAAATAAATATTAATCCATGGTGGAGAAGACCGAGAAAGCTTCAAAGAATAAAGGCGATTGGATGAGATGCACTCAAGGTTATGAACAAAGATATAACGGCAATGATCATAAGATGTAACTGATAGAAAATATAGAAAAATGAGAGATGGAGAACGAAAAAGGAAAGTAAATAAAAATCATATTCATGTCTCCAATGATATGGATATGAATGTTAAAAAAGAGGAGTCTTAGGGTGGTGTTACTGTCTCCACGATCTGCATTTTCACTTGCATACGCAGAAATTACAAGGCTGTATTTAGTGGGAATAAGGCCAACACCTACGAAGACCAAACTGTAACCAAGACCTAGAAGTTCCCAAATCTTGTGGAAAACATGATGACTGAAGCTAAGCAACAGAATAACAGTAAAAGTGATTGATGTCAACTCAGGAGGAAAGAGTAGCTGAAGGATAGATAGTGCAGCTGTACAAGCATAAGAGCCACAGTAACAGAGAAAGAGGAAGGAGGAGGAGGAGGAGGAGACAAAGAGCAGGGAGTGAGAGCGAGGAGTTATGAGGAGGAGGAGGAGCAAAGAGAGGAGAGAGAGGACGGTGGTGGATGCTGAAGGAGGTGGTGGCTGGTGGTGGTGTAAATATAGGATGGCAGTGAAGGAGGGAGGTATGCGTGCAGGGGATGGACAAGTATATTAGTGGAACGATGGAGTGGGAACACAAAAAGCGAGGAGAAATAAGAATGAGATAATGAAAAAGAATTAAGTTATATGGGCCACACTAAAAGATGAAAACAAAGCATTCATTATTGCACCTGAAATGGGCATTTTGAATTTAGGGTTCTCCTATTTAACGCACGGTAATTTGTTCTCTCAGCACATTTTGTCCATCTATACGCAAATGTTATAATTTATGGGTTCTACGACACAAGACCAAATCTCTTATTTTTATTACAATTAAAGTGGATAGAGAGAATGAATGTTAATTTAGGCGGGTAGAAAGAAGAAAGTAAGAAAGAAGTAATGAAGCAGAAGAAAGAGAAGTAAGGAAGAAGAGAAGAAGAAGAAAAGAAAATGAAGCAAGGATATCACATTGTTGTATGTAAAATCAAGGGGAAAAACAAAATATAATATCGACACAGATATTATTAAGCCGCACTCACTCAATGCAAGACGCACTCCCTCAGATCAGTCATACAATTGGGGAAATTAGGTCCGTTAACTCATTTCGCGTCAGAACGGAAACCATTTTCACTTTGCGTTTTTTCAATGCTAAGACTGGACAGCTGACACTCTTTCCATGCAGACTGTCTTGGGTCTGACCTCAGGGCGAAGACGGGCCGGCTAGTCAGACTCTAGTTACACACCATGGACCCTGGCGCTGGCGCTAGCAAGTGGGGCCCGTGCAACTGCAACCAGATCCACGTAACAGTATTCTACCCGAATAGGCTAGCTCAGTCGTCTGCGAATTCCACTCACGTCAATTTCAATTCACGAGGTCAGCTCCCTGGAGCCTGGGCGCGAGTCTCAAGACTGGATGGCTTCCAGTCCGGGTCCCCTATAAGAAACAAAATTCTTGCGAGCGAGATTAGCAATTTATCAGCAGCAATACTAGTGTAGCTCCGATACGGCTCTCAGATCGTATCCTTTTGAAGTAAGGCGCACACAAAATCACTTTTGAAAGTATATAGTATGATAAGGGGTTCGGTGTCGCTTAAAAAAAAAAAATAGGTGAAGAAAGATTTAAAGACAAATAAGGGCTAACAATTGACGATGTAGCAAACTCGCATTGACTTCGAAATTGCTATGGGATCAGCGCTCCAAACACTTGCGAACTTTGGGGATCATAAGTAAAGTGTACGGGTCTCTAATATTACAATTTTATTTACGGGGGAGAAAGATGCATCGGCATAAGTGACGAGTTTTTTACACAAACTTGTTATAAATATTTAAATTCAACCACCACAGTCTTATTCACCACTTTTCTATTCGATGACCAAAGTAAGAAAGCGAGTGGAGAAACACCGCCGTCGGAGCAAATACCAACAAATGAGGTAGTATATCAGACTCTGCAATTGTCTTTCCTTTGTTAGCCTAAGATATTTTTTTAGTCATGGGGGCGTTTGGAAAAAATTGCAGCCACGGAGGGTGTGGGGGTGTGGGGACCGGTTTGTTGGTGGGGGGAGAATCAGCAACTGTTGGCGCATTGCTCTCCCACTAGTACCAACTAATTTGCCTTTTTTTTTAGGGTTCTTTTTTTTCTGGGACGCATTGTTAACTTAGGTCGATGTGTCGTCTGTGCCCAGAAATCCGTTTATTTTTCGTTCTCTTCTACATTATAACAACAAACGCCCGGCGGGGCCCCTTGATGCATCAAAAGGCTATCCTTGTATCGCAATTATAATGAATGGGCTTAACTTCTGCAGCAAAATTCTCTGCGTTTTGAATCTGATAAGCATCTTCATTACACTTCATTTAATTAGCCCAAAGATGCAAAATGTTAATGAGGGTAATCGGTGGTAAGGGAGGAGGATAAGCGGAGGAGGAGGTGTAAATTCTATGGAGAAATTGCAAATTCACGGTATTCTTTGTGTTTTTCCTACTATTGCAGCAGATTAACTTCTGAGTATGATATGCATTGATCAACTTGAACACATTTTGTACTGTCAATTCTCAATAGTAAAATGAATAATTGTCTTAGGTCATTAATTTACTTAATTATTATGGTGTAGCTTATCTTGCATGATTGAGCGTTATGAAAGATGATATTCACTTCAGGGGCTAAATTTGGTTGAATTTTAATACATCTATTGTCCATTATTAAAAAATAATTAGCTATTTAATCTCTAAAATTGGTTGTTAGGTTTTAATATTGTTGTTATTAGTGTAATTATGTTTTTGTCACAAATCGCAACAAATGTTACATATTTTGTCAGCAGCCCTGTATCCCTGATCTGAAAATTCAAAAGTAGTAAACCATACATTTTCTTAAAGCCCAAGTTGTTGGGGATTTTGTTAATTTGAAAGCTTGTATGCCCCAAGTCATAACGCATGCAATAATAGACTTCGATGTCTTTATTTTTTTTTATAATTAATGAAAATCTCGTGGGAACCCCAATTTTCATTAATTAGATCTCAAAGGTTGAAAGGCTTTAAGGTTTACATGTTTATAAACCTCATCTGAAAGAGCAGACGGGCAGCTTCTTTCAGATGAGGTATTCTCATATAACGTTTAAACTTTGGATGCTGTATTAAAATGTCAAAAAGTCGGGGGCCCCCGAATTTTCATTTTAATTTTGAAAAAATCAAAGACGAAAAGAAAGTGTATATGAGTTATTCATCTGAAAGAGCCGAGTCTGTTTTAGATGCAGGTACCATGATCAAATCCTTTTAACCTTTAAGAATGTTATAATGATAAAATTTTTGGGGGTGTTCACGACGAGATTTTTCATAAATAATTAAAAAAACTGTACAGACATTCAGAATTATTATTGCAGGGTTATGACTTTGGGGCATAAAGGCTTTCAAGATACAAAGAATATCCCAAAATAAACTGGTTTAATGCTGAAGGTGTGCTTTTTCCCAATATAATCAATTTGAGGCCATGATGTAATACTAACCAATGTAATGATGTCATCATATCACAAACTATATGTTTTTTTGTGATATTACCCTTTAATTTTTTTTTTACATCCCTTGTATCACTTGACCTGTAGATTGAGATTCTCTGAGTCATAAGTTTCAGCAAATGTATATTTTGTTGTTCTGGCTAAGTATTTTGAGTTATATTGGTTTTAAGCAAGAAGTGACATATTCAGTAATTTGGATGCCTGTAGACGCAAAGGGGTCCCACCATTACACACATGCCATTCTAGTTAGGCGTTATCATACTTTGGAATCAAGGAAAAATTTATGGGGGTGTTTTTTTTTGGGGGGGGGGCAGAAAATTTGTGATTTATCATATAAATACTAAAGTATGAATCAACAGTTAAGTTGCTGGTAAACAACTCCATATGATGTAATTAGTTACAGTGGAGTCTGGTCTATAGTGGCACCCAAGGAAACAAAAATGTTCCTTTATAGACAGGTGGCTGAGTATGAGACAGTGGTTTTTTCCAGCTACATGATTGTCTCAGGATATATTTTTGTGGGCCACTGGTAATGGTGGTGCTCTAGAGTGGCGGGTTGGGCGGGAAATATAAAAGGTGGATACTGGCGGTATTACGGTAAATACCGCGCTCCGGGCGAAAATGGAGGGCCGTTCCGGGGTAGAATATGCAAAAACGGGAAATCAGATTAACTCGAATTTTGACAAGTTTCTCTTCATGTTAATGAGAAGATTTGCTAGAGAATTGTCTAATAGGTATTGATCTAAATATTCACTTAATTCTATTTAACTTGTACCCCTACATTTGATATATTTTGAAATTATATTCTTCGTCCAACGGTCCACGTTTATAACTTGGTTATCCAATCAGACCATGCAAGAAAATTTTCCCCATATCAATTCTGGCATGTTTTCTTTTTCCCTAATTCTTGTTTTAAGTTGAAACAAACGTCATGCCCCATAGGACGTGTGTGGTATGGCTATAGGAAGGAATTGATAGAATGCTAAATTGCTCAAATATTCCATAGTGGGATCTGTATAGATAATGCAAAAAAAGAAGAAAATTCCAAGATTCTTGTTGTAATAAAAGTGCAAGATTGCCATCCTAACAGCGAGCAGATTATCAGGTGCAATTAAATCGTTCATTTTGTGTAGTGACAGTAGTGATTAACAGTTCATTAAGTAGCATTATGGGAAGATAGTGTAGGTTTGTGTATAGGAAAGGGATTACGTCAAACATACGTATGTGGACTTTAAGTTTTGTAGTGATTTGGTTTTTATGAGCCTTGCTTGTTACAATAAAGTTGTTTTAAAATTACGAGACTATAGTTGTAGGACCAAGACACAAGGTAATTCAACATGGCCGTTTGTAGAGGTATGTTCACGGTGATGAACGCCGAAGTAGAGTGACTTTCTTCCTTTTCAGACCCTACATCTACACAAGATGTCCAACACCAGTACTGTAATGGTGGGGTCTACATGGTATAGTAACATGTAGGTTTAACTATAAA
>JZLH01S0502829.1:8254-20345 GCA_001188425.1 Eucidaris tribuloides
CGAAAATCGGCACGCATGTTACCCATCACGTAATCTAGTACAAGACTGTATAGTTATATAGTTAATTATCAGGAATTAATTTCATATCAATTAATTATGCTAATTTATGCGTAAAATCATAATTAAGCTGTAAATCACTAATTAAAGCTCCAATACTGCTAATTTTTGTGTCTGGACACTCTTTTTAGCATTCTCAACAAGTTTACTTGAAAAAAATCCAGAATCAAAATTGATTTCCTATGTATTTTATTGTTTTTTCAAATTACTTATGTATTTCTTTGTTTTTTCAACCTTTTGTTTTCTAATGTTTTTTTGATGAAATTTGTCGGGGACACTTTTGCGGTCATAAACAGCAGATTCCGCCGCCCCCCCCCCCCCCGAGATCTCGGCCGTCGATCGCGCCGAAAATCGGCACGCACGTTACCCATCACGTAATCTAGTACAAGACTGTATAGTTATATAGTTAATTATCAGGAATTAATTTCATATCAATTAATTATGCTAATTTATGCGTAAAATCATAATTAAGCTGTAAATCACTAATTAAAGCTCCAATACTGCTAATTTTTGTGTCTGGTAAGGGTGTGATCCGGGCCCGGGGGACCCGACCCGACCCGGCCGGGTCGGGGTGTCCGGCCAGGTCGGGTCGAGTTCCGGTTTACAAGGTAAACCGACTGAACCCGGAAATATGAACCCGGCAAAATATGTGCGTTTATCTTCAATTTCTGGCATCAAATATCGGCGGATATTCTTTACCGACCTAGTCTTTTGGCGACAAGAAAAGTGGACCAACTATATCGGATGTTTCAGTTAAAAGATAGCACAATAATAAAATCACGCATGGCCGACTGCCGCTGTGTGTACTGGTGTGTGGTGTGTGTGAGTTAGTACTGCAAGCGGTTGATTAACCGTTCGGACAACTGCACTCAACCTCTCCTTCATGCCTACTTATATATCGCGTTATTTATAACCAATCCCGCCCACCACGTACGTGTACCTAAGAATTATGCTGCCAGTAACCATTACAATGATCAGTGCACCCATGTCTTGCATAAAAAGTTTGAGACGTGATTCCTATGATGTGATTGGCTCCCTACTTTTGTGTCAGTTTCACTACCAATGTAGATGTCGCTCTCACTCAATGCACTTCTAGAAAGCATGGCAAGCAACCCTACAATGTAGCTTAGTGCCTACACTTGTGAAATAAAACCCCGCAAGAAAGCTCCGCCCCTTTAAGTGACTTCTGTAGCTTGTGGTTACCGTAAAATGTACGAACATGTCTTTCACGCCAAGGAGTGTTGAAAGAAAAACAATCTGTTGGCATGAAAGAAATGTATGATAAATACAAGGTGGTGGAATAAAGGATAATCTACATACGACCTGGATTATTGAAAATGAAACAACGAATGGATGGGTTGTGTAGTGATGTACGAACCATGCTTGGGCTTGGAGGTGTATATTATATTTTTTGTTGTTGTTTTAATGCTTTGAACTGTTGAAGTTTAACAATTAAATTCATTATAGATTGACAGAATGTCAAAACAGACAGCTAGAAAACAATATAATAATAATAATAATAATAATAATAATATTAGCATTGTAGTAGCAGTAGTAGTAGTAAGAGTGGTAGTAGTAATGATAGTGGAAGTACTTGTAGAGTAGAAGTAGTAGCAGAAGCAGTAGTAGTAGTAGATGTAGAAGTAATAGTAGCAGCAGTGGTAGTAGAAGTAGAAGTAGCAATAGTATTAGCAGTAGAAGTATGCACATGTAGTAGAAGTAGTACATGTAGTAGTAGCAGTAAATGAATAATAGTTAAGTAGCAGTATGCAGTAGTAGTAGCAGTAGTAGAAGTTGCAGTAGTAGTAGTAGTAGCAGTAGTAATAGCAGTAGATGTAGCAATAGTATTAGCAGTAGAAGTACATGTAGTAGAAGTAGTACATGTAGTAGCAATAGTAGTAAAAGTAGTAGTAGCAGTAAATGAATAACAGTTAAGTAGCAGTATGCAGTAGTAGTAGTAGTAGTAGAAGTAGAAGTTGCAGTAGTAGTAGCAGTAGTAGTAGCAGACTAGCAGTGGTAGTAGCAGTAGAAGTAGCAACAGAAGCAGCAGTATAAGTAGTAGCAGTAGTAGTGCAATAGTGGTAGCAGCAGCAGAAGTGGCAGTAGCAGTAGTAGAAGTAGTAGTAGTAGTAGTAGTAGTAGTGGTGGCAGTAGCAGGGCAGTAGTATCAGCTAGTAAGAGTATTGTAATATTTGGCACTGTTTTAGTCAAACTGGTATTTTTTTTTCATTTTCCAAGAGTTATTATCGAAACTGAGATCACAGTAAATGGTATTTAGGCTGCACACAACCAGCCAGTTTCTATCTTCCCTTCACAAAGTCTGTTTACGTGCAGGGAATTGCTACAGCCAATCACATCCATCATTTGGAGTCAACGTACCCGCCCCTAGTAATCTAATCCATCCAATCACTGACCAGACAAATAACACCCTTTCAGTGACAAAACGTCACACTCCGCTGGAACTCTAACCACGTTCTTGACAACCTTTGATTTTGCCGCCAGCTGTGCTAGTCAGGTGAACATTCCTCCGTTGCCTGGATTCCTGGAAACAAGGTCTAATCCTACCGTGGGAAAGGGAATGGTGACCACCTTCCACGGTGTCTTGTGTCTGGGTAGGGCTGAAGATATCTCTAGCATAGTGCACAGATCAATGTTCATGAGATGAAAATTTATATCAGGAAGTTTTCAGTTGACATAAGAGAAAGAAAGGCAGTGTGTGTTTGTGTGTATGTGTATGTATGTGTGAGTGTCTGTGAGTGTGTGCTATTGACGCGAGATTTATTCCCCCTATACCAGCACTGTCACTGTAATTATTTTCATGACATAATGAATGATTGATTGTACTACTTTCTGATACTACTGTAGTTCTACTACTTCTCTTACTACTTCTACTACCTCTGCTACATTTCTCTTCTTCTACTACATGTACATGTACTACAACTACACTACTTATATGGTCTACTACAGTATGTCTGTACCACCACTACAACTGTTACCACTAGTGTACTACTGCTACTTCTATTACAACTACTATTACTACTACTACTACTACTACTAGTGTACTCCTGCTACTTCTACTACTACCACTACTAGTACTACTACTATTAATTTACTACTACTACTACTACCACTCTACCACTACTACTACTACTACATGTACTACTATTACTACTAAGTACTACTACTACTACTACACTAATTGTGTATTCTGCTGTTGTTACATTCTGACATTCTGTAAATAATTAATTTACCACTTGTTAGATTTCTACAGCTCATACTGAGTCATAGCATTCAAGACAAAAATACAGATAAACCTCCAAACCCAAGGGTAGTTCATCACTACACGCACCCCTCCCTGGTTTCATTTTCAATACTGCAGGTCGTATGCCGATCATAATTTTTTTGAACCACAGTTGTACTAATCATAAAACAAACTTAACAGAAAGGAAAAAAAGAAGGGCATGAGGCTGTGTGAGTGGAGTGTGTGTGTGTGTGTGTGTGTATGTGTATGTGTGTGTGACGTGTCTTGTGAGTGTTTTAATCTTGTTTTGTGAAAGTTTTGCTAACAGCTAGATCATATTGCAGCACCCCTGTTTCATTTAATTATTCATCTAACTTTTCTCAAAGCAAGATTAAAACACTCAACAAGTCACAAGTAATTGGCAGTGACTTTGTAATGCTCACCACAATCACACACACACACACATCACACCACACACACACACACACACACACAAGACACACACCACACCACACACACACGACACACACACACACACGTACATTCGACCACTTGGAACAGATAACAGTATATACACATAGGGCAATACGAAAGTAATTAACCAATCAGATTATAAGGTTAAACAACAATCAGTTTGCTGTGCTGTAGAGTGGAGGCAAGAAGCATCAGTGACTAGATGTTATGCCAACGCCACACTCAGCCCACAAAAGCATCCAAACAACACACCACACACCACACAAACACAACACAGCTTGTAACCATCAGGTATAAGCAGTAATTGCCAATGCCCAAATCAGATTACAGAATTTGCGAGTCAATCCTGTTATGGCTAGAAAGCCAGAATGCAGCTATCGTACGTGTAAGGCCAGATGGGGTGTTCATTTACCCATGCAGTTACGAGGCAGGTAGCTGGGCGGGCTCTGACTTCCTATTGTATTGTCACATCGACAGTAAAGTTGCGGTTGTGGACATGAGCCAAATGATTCTGGAGTAAAATCTCGACGGCGGTCGGGTCATAATAGCATGGAGTGCTGAGCAGCGTGCATGCCGTGAGACAGCTTGTCAGTGCTAGTACAATTACTTTGAATCCTTGTTTCCCGATGATGATGCGAGAGTGGCTAGTTAATGCGAGCGGCTCAAACGGCAATGCAAAAACAATACAAAAACATGCCGGCATTTATTTGGCATCATAAGAGAGCGATTTGGGCAACTTACAGTTGGAGATAATTGACATAAATGAGAACAAAATAAACAATTATTTTCCTCCGGGTTTCGCGCAGCCGGGCCGGGGACCGCGGAAGTTTATTTGGGGCGGCTCTTCCGGTCCGGGTTAAGCCGGTCGGTTTTACTTTCCGGGTCAACACCACTTAGTGTCTGGACACTCTTTTTAGCATTCTCAACACAGTTTACTTGAAAAAAAATTCCAGAATCAAAATTGGGATTCCTATGTACTTTTTATTGTTTTTCATATTACTGTATGTATTTTCTTTGTTTTTTCAACCTTTTTGTGTTTTCTAATGTTTTTTTGATGAAATTTGCGGGGACACTTTGGCGGTCATAACAGCAGGACAAAATTAATTAATTTCAACCAATAAAAGTAAAAATAATCATAACATTTAATGAATTTTGGTTGAAAAAGCAATTTGTATGGAAATTGTACACAAAATCTACGTTTTTGAGCCGATTTTTGGTGTGACATGGCAAGTACAAAATGTTAGCGTAATTGGGAGGAACCGCGTACCGAACGTCGCAAATTTGGTCTCAAAAGATGGCGCGACATTCGAGAGAATAAAGTCCATGAAACGCCGGGCAACTGCTTCACGGCGTCGCAGACAATTTCGGCGGTGAAGACGTCTAGGGGGGTGGATTTCCGCCCCCACCCCAGCTTTTTTAGGGTTAGAACACACCTTACGCCTGTCCTAGTCTGTGCCGGTTCCCTAATGAGGTGAGGGCAGCCTCTGTGTACTGTTGGTAAGGATAAAAGACTGCTGCTAACATGTACAGCATCACCGCACATCACCTGTCATGAGAAGCAGGAGATATAAAGAAGAGGGGTGATTCAGGTACATAACAGTTGGGAGACTGAGGGCACATGTGGTAGCTGCTTCCTCTGCTGCCCCTCCCCATAAAGAATCGAGAAAATGTAGCAGGAAAAAAAAACAATGGCAAAGGAATACGGTATCTTCTACAATGCCCACAAATGGATAACACACTGGCAGTTCGCCAACCAAACCCCACCCCCTAATACAAAACCCTCTGATACGACCATTGAAGTTTCACAAGCTTCAAGAAAGGGTTTTTATTCAACAAGTTTCCTGTGAATTGTAAAAATATAATGTTTGCATACAGGAAGTCAGCATGGGGACTTAGCAGTCAATCTGATACTTGTTACCGTAATCCCTCTTCTGGCTAGTCTAGATTCCAGACTGGTCCGAGTAGCACGGTCCTGCCAGCTTATTTGAAACAGTTTTGGCTGATGATTTATGAATAATGGTGGTCTAGCAGTCAGACTTTCTTCTTGCAAGTTTGTTTCCCCACCCCTCATCACTTCAGTAGTGGTATGAATGTGCTGTTGTTATTACAGTATCTCCATTGTTATCAATAAGGAACCAATTGTACATGTATGTGGACATTCTGTAAACTTTTAGAAAACTTGAGATAAAGCTTATGGTATAAACCAATAGCACAATCAGGGTGCCCAATTGTGCAACATGGGCAAAGTGAAAAAACTTGGTGAAAATGCTTTTTTTGCTGTTTGTTGTTGCTGAGTATATAAACTTTCATTTGGTATGGAAAAAAATTGAAATTTTTAATCAAAATGTGCGTAAATTAGCATTTTAATGTATGGTGTCGAATTACATAAAATTTAGTATCGTGTTAAAAAAAATCATTAAAAAAAATTACATTAGTTCTTTTGTCTCAAACTGCTTGTGAATCTTTTTATTGGGCACCTCCTTGACCTTGCAAAATATGGTGTTCAATAGATAATTAGAAGTGGGTGTAAATTACACTTAAATTCCAAGTAAAGGAAATGCCTAATTTTGTGTGTATTGTTTTAAATGCAAATTAAAGTACTTTCATATAATATGTCATATTTTTTTTCTGGTAAGATGTCAAGAGTTGAAATGTTCAGGAGTTGATAACATATGTATGCTGATAATTACTATGAAGTTTTAAGTTGCTTGGGCCGAAACTTCTGAAGATACAGTATTTTTTACAAAATTTTACAAAACAACCACATGTGTAGTCCCACACATAGCTTTCCATGTTAGCAGTTGTACGGTAGGTAAGTTACACATTCAGTTTTGGGCCTTGGGTGGACTCCTTTAACAACTTCCAAATTAATTAAGATTTATGGAGGTTAAAAGTTGAACAAGTGGAACAGTTTGATAAAAGGGGCAAGCAAATTGATGGATGCAAGGGGTCAATTCATGCACCCTAAATATACTACCTACCTGATGCCCTATAACTGACACTACGTTGACTTTTTTTTTCCTCAGCAAAAAGTAAAGAGCTGACAAATAAAGTTATAATTTCTCAAATTTACAAAATTTTCACAGAACCTTTGATCAGTCATGTACAATATCTGATAAAAAAATCAAGGGTATTGAAATAGAGGAACATGCATTTCTACTTGATAGAATAGTGACATACCTCACCAAAAATACAGAAAAAGTGCCGGTACTTTTTTTCCTCAGCATTAGAAAATAATTAACATCTCAAAAAGTTGTCAACATTTTGAAAACCTTTGCATACCAACATGCAGTGCATAGTATGTACTTTTTCTCAAAACAGAAAGAAAACTTTTAGCTTTGTGAATGGCTACCCTGGAGGTGGTGGAAGATGGCAAGGTCGTCAAAATCAGTCAGCATTACGCTCCTACCATACATTTCTGTCTGGCCTCATAACTTTCTCTATAAAACAGAAGCACTGTTTTTGATTGCACCAATGGAATGGCAATGAAAAGACCAGCAATTTGGTACCAAACATGTGGGGTTAGTCTATAAATCTACGCTTCTACACCAAATTTTACTCAAATCGCAAAAGCATTTTTTGACGCATTACATGGGATTTTCAGCGTTTTCTGTTAATTAATCTTAATTAATTAAGGTTTAACGTAGAGAAAATAACAAGTTACTAAATTTTTCTTGATAAGTGGAGTCTAGGGATACTACCTGAAAAGTTACAAGTCAATTGGTAAAATTTTTAGGAAGTTATGGCAGTTTAAAGTGTGAAAAGTGTGATTGGGTACCCTGATTGTGCTTATGACCTATAGTCTCTGTGTTATCATGGCAGTAGATCACACCTAGATTTGCATAATCTTGGCAGTAGCTACATCCAGACTATATTAGGATCAAATGCTTGAATTGTTATTTTTAATCACCTGGAAAAGATTGTTTGCACTACAATGTAAAGCAGGGAGACCAGTGTGTAAAGTCATGGTTTGTTGTGACTCACACCTGCTTGGACGTGGAGTACATTTTGAGCTTGAAAGAAATTCAATGATTTATATTTCTTCGCTATGTTATGCAAAACCTTCGTCATTCCAGTCTTTTCCACAGAAATTCATTGAAACCAAAATCTGACTTTTCAATGTTTTTATTCTAGTTTTTTGTTTACTTACTTAAGAAAAATTTACCCAATTAGACCAAAACAAAACAATCAGGATTACTCTTACCTTTCGATAGAGATACAACTTTGTCTGCCCAGAACACAGCACTGTCATACTGGTGCTGCAAAAGAAAGATGTTAAATGCAAAATGAAACATGGACATTCATATTAGGGGACCTTGCATTCTGGCATGTACAATACCAGTACAAATCTATTCTATAATTTTTAAAGGCATTGTATAACAATGTTTCCAGTTTAAAAAATCTGAGCTGCATGATTCCCCATGCTACCAGTTTCTCTGATAGTCTAGAAATGAAGCCCTGAAAAAAAAAATTGCAGTTTAAAACGATCATTAAGTGCCCTAAAAAAGTGAAAATCATTGAGACACCATTCCAGCTTTCCCCCATAGACTGCTGTGCTGCAGAATTTCCTGTTGGTTGAGAATAAAATATGTGCCAATTTGTATCTGCACATACTAGTGACAGCAAAACTGTCTGAACTTTTGTGTTCTAGGGTCCATTCAAATACTGTCAGATAGGTCAGATAGCAAAGTTCGACAATTTTTTAAACTGGGATTCCACAGTGTTATATAGTGTCTTTAAGTTAAAAATTACGAGGACCAGCCTATACATGTAGGTCCCAAGACCAAAGTTTGGCAAACGTGAGAAAGTGGTCCTGGTTTCCCCAAGGGATTTTGAAAAAATTTTACCTGGAGCCAGGCAAGTTCTGGGCATTTTGGGGCGGGGTCAATCAGTTCACACAGGGGTCAAAAATAAAATTTGTCCTAATTGCATTAAAATTCTTAGCAAATTACTTGTCAACTCACAAGGATTCCAAAATTATGTACACTGTCTTTGTTATGTATCCAACCTCAAATGAGGGCGCTACAGCCCAAATATGAAAAGGTCAACAACAATGCACAACACACAGAATTTGTAACATGTCACTAGTCCGACAAGATCTGCCACTTCTGGAGGATTCTGACATCTCCCTTTGGCTTTAGAGACCCTTGCGATGGAGGTCAGTTATAGGGAGATGTCAGAATCGATAGATATTAGAAATATAAGAGGACTGCTCCATCGAAGCAGGCAAAACTATTGGACTAACCTTAGACATATACATGTACACAGTACCAGACTTGAAAGTTAAAAACTTTAACACGATTAAAGCTTTCAGCAGGAACTTTTAAGATCGCAGCTCACTGCATGTCAGCATGCCCATCAGATCAGTCATACAGAATCATTACTACCTTAGCTCCGGCCCATGAAATCCTGGTAGGTGGTCTAACATTCGATTTTGCTACCAAACTGAACTGCCCGCCGAACACAACTGCCAAAGAATAAAAAAAACTGGGGGGAAAAAAAAAAAAATTTGAACCAATTTTTTCATAGATCCAGGCTGCACCCATCACCAAGGGAGGGAGGCAGCTGCCCGCCCCATTTTTTCAAAGTAATGAAAATAACGGCCAATGACGGATTATTTATTGATTTTTAAAATTACGCCCCGCCCCGCCCCCTCTCCCCCCCCCCCCCCCCGTTTATTATTTGGATAGTAGTAGTAAGATCTTGCGTCTAATTTTTTTTTTGGGGGGGGCGGCGGTAGCGCAAAATGGATTTTTGGTCGTCTTCAGCCCCCCTGCCTGCATCTCTGATCATGCATGTTCTGTTTGGCTTGTATTTAGGCAGGCTTAAAAAAAGAAAATTAGACGGCAAAAATATGGTTTTTGTCATTGTCGCGTTCCTACTGCCCCCCACTTGTCGGCTAAGGTAAAAACATGAAGTTTGGCTTGTATTTTTGGCAGGCTAAAATAAAATTGGTCGGGCAAACAAATGGTTTTGGTCGTTGGCCCCGGATAAGTTTGACTTTAAGATCTATTTGGCAGAGTAAAAAAAAAAAATGGACAGGCCAAAAATCTCACCGACAAACTTTAAAATTTTACCCTGGCACTGGCACTGCCCTGCATTATCCCCCCCCCCTCAAGTCGTGCGAGTCCTGCATTTATGATAACAATTGCGACGCAAGGCGAGTTAAAGGGACATGAAGTCGTAGGCCATCGACCGGCCTGATCGAGAAACCAAATCAGGGCCGTCACCCTGATCCGCTAGACTCCGTTTCGCAATGGGGGTGTGATTGTTCGAAACCAGTTTGATGCACGCAGCAGCGCACTAGGCAGATCGTCGTAATCAGTACAGGCCAATGAAGAATTCAACAAAACTCAGTGGAGGTCTTATCAAATTTACCGAAACGGTGCCGAATATGATTATTCGGGCTCTTTGCGTTTAGCGTGTGCGGATCCATCGCGGTTGACCAAGTACTGCATACGCAAATTAAAACACGTCCACCGCGATATACAGTAATGGTATAAAACTCAAAACGGATGCTACGCGAACGGGACGGTGACGCGGCCACCGTAGAAACTATGGGTAATAATATCAGCTTTACAAAAAATGCTGTATTGCCCCATATGCTCGGAACGTAAGCCAGACAATTCCCTGTACAATGCGGGACACCCTCTGCCGGTCATTCCACAGCGGCAGCGCACAGCAGAAATCGCACCCGTACCCCGTTGATACCAATGCTTGAATTTAGCGCGCCACAGCACGTTGGCTGCCCGTCAACGAGCAAAAGTCGGCCGAAAGGTTGTCCACCGAGATTTTCACTGACCTGTCGCGACTGTATCCGGTAAAGTTGAAATTCAAATTTTGAACTCAAAAGATCAAACTTTTGAAAGACTTTACATTGAAATGTAATAAATTCACGGCTTTTTTAGCCACGAGTACATAAATTTTCATTTTCACAGAAATTGATGTCTTGCAGCAAACAAGCGGCGTCCAAACCACGCGTTTTTTGTTTTTTTTTTTTTTTTTTACGCGCGAGGATCGTAAAGGCCGACTGGCGACGGACTTCACTACGGGTCGCTCCCAAGCGTGGTGACGGCCCTGAGTTTTGTTCTCATCAGGCCGGTCGATGGCCACGATTCAGTCCCTTTAAGTCTTAGAATTAACGTAGAATTAGACTAACCGTACGTGTCGTTACAACTATTTTTTTAAATTCAAATTCTATGTTAGAATAACGTTAGATCTAACTTACTTAGATCTAACCGTTAGATCCAATTTATTTCTCCAGATATGCATTCATAACGTTAGACGTTACATGTAAACATGGTAAACGTAAATCATGGCCATAAGCCTTATAATAGCCGATCGCTCACGGCCGCAAGGGTTGATGGGAAGGAAAAGGGAGCAATAGCGCCGCTAGCGATCGCATATAGACAATGCGACTCTAGCAGCCGACAAGCGCATGCAAGCGTGTGTATAATTTGTGGGTGTGATACAGTATATGTTTGTGTGTGCATGCATTTGTGTGTTTGTTGTGTGTGTGGGTTTATGACAGTATGTGTGTTTGTGTGAGTGTGGGTGTGTGTGTCTGACTGTGTGACAGACAAATCACTTGGCCTGACAAAGATGACGTCTATAATTGAATGGAAATAGACACCATCCAGCATACACTCGAGGCATACTCAATTTTCACATGTGTCTTCACTTTATCTAAACATCTTTCCGTCTTCCACAAAAAGCAGCATCAGGTAATCAACTATTCAGTATATCAGAATTTCTAATAATTTATTAACAAGTATGTATGTAAAGTGAGTACATGTACTTTTTTTGGAGTGGGTCATGAAATCATAATCTTTAGGGACCTAGTATGTCCCGAATTACTCTCCCGAAATTTTCAGTTTCTTGATGACGGTACACGATCTAACTCTTTTCTTTCTTTTTCCTTTTCAGTGTTTCCCGGCAGCAAGACGAACGCACGAGCTGAATTGGCCGAGTCGGCTCGTAACGCGAATGTGAGACTGAACCGGGAGGAAGACAAATAAATGCAGAATTAATATGAACAGTGACGATGATATCATAAATAGTTTTTTTTTTCGTTTGCCTCCTTGTCAAGAGAATCATTGTATCTTACTATCTTTGTGTGAATTTGACATGATTTAATACTTAAGATAAAATAGTTGTTTACCTCCTTTTTGTCAAAAGAATGTGTAGATAGATACGTGTGTAAATTTGATGATTTTATATACTTGAATTAAAAAATATAGTTTCGTTTATCTTTTTGTCAAGAGAATGTGCAGTTGTGTCTGAATTTCGTTTGCCTTTTTTTTGACAAGAGAATGTTTG
>JZLH01S0502874.1:0-17840 GCA_001188425.1 Eucidaris tribuloides
ACACACACACACACACACACACACACACACACACACACACACACACACACACACACACACACACACACACACACACACACACACACACACACTACACACACACACACACACCACCACCACCACACACACACACACACACACACACACACACACACACACACACACACACACACACACACACACACACACACACACACACAAATCTAAACACATATACACAAAAACACAAACACACATACAATAGAATCTAAAGGTGCATTTAACAACATAACTTTATTTACCCAATTTTTTATACCATACTGATGTCATTTTCATATTTTATTTGGTAATGACACAAGTTCAACACATTTGATGCAGCAATTGTGACATGATATAATAGTTTAAATAGCCTTATGATAGTAAAGGAAAATGGTACATTTTATCAAATTGCATGAATCCTGCACACAATTAAATTATTTGGTTCCACACAACTTCGCTTGTGTAAAATGAGCAAGATAAGCATTGTAATTGATTATACAATAATGGGTTACAAAAGTCTTGAGTGGGCCTACTTACTTTATTACATACTGTACTTTTCATTCTAAATATATTATATGTCAATACTGGGCACATACTGTAATGCATTGTGGACAAACAATAATAGTATGCCTGTGATTTGTTGTAGTGTAGTTTGATTCAAATGTTACAATATAAACCACAAGCTATATCCCACTAGACATTAAAATACTTATCACAACCAATTTTTGTATTTACCACAGAGTAACTTAACAACACAAGCTAATAGTGTGGAGCTTAAAAAAAAACTTGTCAAACTTTGATGTCTGGGCTATACAATAGTGCTCAAATGGACAAATAAACACCCTAGAGTACAAAAATTTGGAAAGTTATGCTGCCACTGGCAAGATATGCATAAATGAAATAGGCACGGTGAATCCAGTAGACCCGAGTGCTCACAGATTTTCACTTTTTCACAGCACTAAATAATCATTTTGAAAAACAATTTTTTTTTCAGGGATTCATTTTTATACCTTATCAAAGACACTTAGAGGAGGATTAAGTAGCTAACATTAGCATGGAGGAGTTAACATCTTAAAATTAACATTTTTTAAAATTGGTCATTGTTAACTTGTGGCTTTAAAGCAATAGGGGCCCAAAAATCTCGACGATTGTCACAAATTGCTAAAAAAAAACCCTGATACACAATTATATTAGTAACAAAGTAGAACTGGCAAGACCCAAATTACCACCAGCACCTTTTCACTTTTGTTTGCTATACAAAGTTTGAGATAAGCGGACCTGAGGCATAGCACGTACCAGCATATCGTTAAAATTACACGCATATGCGTGACTGGCTTGAGTACATTACAATCATGCACTCGGAAACTGGTGTATCGTGAGATGGCTCTACAATTAAATAACTGTGTGATTGACAGTGAAAAGAATTCACACTATCCAATGAAAAAAGTTCCCAAATCCCCTCTGTTTGCATGTATAGGACATACATAAGGAGTTTTTTTTGCAGGTTATGTAATTGTAAGGTATTCTGCACATTATGACGGTAGGACCTTCTATGCTTTAGTTTTTATGTATCTCGGCTTGGCGGACACCCATCACGTAAACTTAATATATCAATATTTTGACTGTTGGGTATTATAATAGTATCTCCATAGTAGTTATGAAGTTAAAATGATAAATGCACAGCAAATTACACCCACAAATACATGAAAAAGAAACTTAAGCATAAATATAAACATATACAAACACATGTACACTGGAAACTACAAAAATAAATAGAACTTCAATAGTATCATTTTTATATACGTATGTGAACATGTATATACAAACCGCTATAAATTGTAAATATATTCTTGAGCTTCCTATATGTTTCATAAAACTTTATTGATATATACAACAGTACTACATTACCCAATTGCAATGCCCTTTGTGTCCTCCAATCAAAACCAATCTCTCAAAGAGAGTACTCAAGTTCTGTCGTTATAAAAATTTGCATCCTTACAAAACACATCTCATTCCGTCAAAATATCTCATTTATCTTGCGTTATATTTACTATGAAAAATTGCACAAAACTTCAAACATTTTAAAATAATCTCTTAAGCAATCACATTATCATGAGGTACATAAATTCAGTCATACAAACTTCAGCAAAACAAGAATATTGTTATGTACATATATGTTTACATTTTGCATCGTAATTGAAATACACCTAATATATCACGTGGTGTAGTGTAGGTAGTTGTACTACCATGGTGAGTTTGAATACAATCACGCCTTATTTAAGTTTAAAAATTCACATAAAACAAAACAGGTAATGATGAAGTTGTATGTGTATAACTTGCAGCTGCAGCCCATTTACAAAATGACAAACATTCAACACATATTCTTGTAGCTGTAAAAATGTACGATGTTTTTAAATTACCTAATAAATTTATCCAGTGACTTGCTGGACCTATCAGGTGGGGGGGGGGAAGGGGAGGGAGGGAAGGGGGAGGGGAGGGAGGGAGGGGGGGAAGGGGAGGGAGGGAAGGGGGGTATTGTATGAGTAAGAAGGTCGGAGGGATTAATGCCCAAGTATAGTTTTTGGCGAAAATACAACTTTTTCCTCAATCATTCACGAAGTATTCTATAATCCTCAGCCAAAACATTGGAAAACAACATCAAAAAACTGTTTACATATTTTGGTTGATACTACTATGTACATTACCTATGGAAAATGCCGGTCCCAGATCCCCCACCCCATTATAATAATCATAACTTCAAATAAAACAATTCATTATGAGTACTCTTTGTAAGCTAATTAATAATGCTGTCCTCTAATTCAATGGCTAAATTATTGCAGATCATCCATTTTTGCACCCATGATTCAAATTGTAGAAAACTTTTGCACACAATTTCCCATTTGAGACGTTTTCTTTGTTTTATTTTTTTTATTTCACAGTTTGAAAAGATTAGAAATTTCATCTATTATTATTATTGATTGTGAAAAATAAATATATGTTACCAATTGAATGCAACAATCATGGCTGCAAATTTTGCAGTCATGATTCAAATTGTAAAAAAATGCACACATTTTGTAACTTTTTCCTTGTTTGATTTTTCTTAAATTTCACATTTCAAAAAGATGAGTAACTTCATCTATCATCATTGATGATTGTGAAAAATAAATGTATGTATATATTTCACCAATCAAATACCTATGCATACATTTGTGAATATTACAACTGAATTCAGCAAATTGCAATTTTTTTTTGTGAATACATAAAAAATATTTTATCATATACCTCTCCTGACATTGTCCAGTGTAAGGAATGAAAATATACTATCTACTATAAGTTTCTGAATTGTTATTATTGTATATAATACTACTTCAAAGTCCAAGACAAAATATGTGTGATTTCACTGGCAAGATTATCTACATCCACAATCTACATTATTAATATTAATCTTTCATTTGAGCCACAATTGCATTTAAGAGTCTATACAGTCTGAATGAATGCATATTTTGTAAATCTTGTAATTTTTGTTAAAGTTCTGTAGACTTGTTTCGTGATTGTGTCTTTAATTTGTATATTGCACATCCCCAACATGAGCTCATAAATCATCCACAATCTACATTATTGATATTAATCTTTCATTTGAGCCACAATTGCATTTAAGAGTCTACACAGTCTGAATGAATGCATATTTTGTAAATCAAATACCTATAGTTACATTTGTGAATATTACGACTGAATTCAGCAAATTGCAATTTTTTTGTGAATACATAAAAAATATTTTATCATATACCTCTCCTGACATTGTCCAGTGTAAGGAATAAAAATATACTATCTACTATATGTTTCTGAATTTTTATTATTGTATATAATACTACTTCAAAGTCCAAGACAGAATATGTGTGATTTCACTGGCAAGATTATCTACATCCACAATCTACATTATTAATATTAATCTTTCATTTGAGCCACAATTGCATTTAAGAGTCTACAAAATCTGAATGAATGCATATTTTGTAAATCTTATAATTTTTCTTAAAGTTCTGTAGACTTGTTTCGTGATTGTGTCTTTAATTTGTATATTGCACATCCCCAACATGAGCTCATAAAAAAGTAAGCTAAAATCATTCATAATGCGCAATCATGTTCTCCGAAAAATATTTTATTTCATTTATTTACTTCCTTTTGTAATAAAAGAAAAAAATAAATAAAAACACTGTTCCCTATAACTTCAGGGCCCATAACATAATTAATTCAATTAGTTGATGTGCTAAATATTGCACATTAATTTTACAAATATTTTCTGAAATATCATTTTTACAATTAATGCCTATGAATTATTGTAAACATGCTGCAATTATGTTGCTGGCAGTGATGGCTTTTAAATGAATGAACCATTTCAAAACAAGTTAAATCAAATACTCGGGTTGTAGTAAAAACATGTAGAATTCTTTCTAGTCTCCTGGATTAGTGTACAGGAATTTGTACTAGTCCAGTAAGAGTATCTACTTTTCTGCAATCCCTTTCTACTTGTACCCGTGTTCATATCTATTCCAAAACTAAACGATTCTGGCACATTTATTCAAAAAAGCACGCTCTTGTAAGGATCAGCCTCTACTGATTTGAAAAGTACTTGATTACTTCACATATTGAAATCTTTCTCAACTTTAGTATCTTTCATGATTATTCTTTTAACAGTTCAGAAGAATGGTAAGCAGCATATGTATCATCAAAAATCACTTACATACACTGCAGGGTATATAGAATAAGGCTTTTGAATTACAAATATGCCCCACACATAGCACTTTATTTATTGAACAAATTATTTTGGTCGATGATTACATCTGCACAAACTGAGACAAATCAAAGTGAATATTTTTTTTTCATTTAACCCATTGGAAACTAAGAACGAGGCCTGTCGGGCTGAGGCCTATGGAGGAGAATATGTGTCATAATGATATCAAATCGTCTCCAATGGGTTAACTTATGATATTAAGTCCTCGGCCTTACACGAGGCTATTCCCCTGCATACATCGACCACCAGTCTTCCACTCATCGTATCACATGACACACCCGAATCGAGACTAGTGGGGCTAACCAGCTGGCTCGTGTTCCCCTGGTGTTTGAGGGACGACAAACTGGGATACATCATCTCCCGTGAATCGTCGGGCGACAGGTCAGAATGAAGCGCGTCCCCTCGGCCGAAGTTCTTCCGTAACATCCTTTCTCGTTCATCGTCAAATTCATTGTCCTCCCCGAGACAGGAGTCGCGATCCTCGTTATTTTGGTCGTCGCCGTGACAGAACGGTTTGTGGTCATGCGATCCCGTGCATAAATGTGACTGCTTGAACTGGGGGCACTCGAATGCAAGATGGCCGTAAATGGGCACTCCTTTGGAATGTACGTCCTCCAGCGAACCGACAATGCCGGTATAGGGGTTACTAGTGTTGTCCGTTTGGTCCGCTATATGGTGTGCTGGGCCGAGGGCCAGCGGCCCGCTCGATGTGCGACCGTTGCCCATGTAATACGTGTTATTGTCGATGTTCCGCGCGAACGTCGTGGTGTCGCTGGGTGTCCACCTGAGCGGTGGATTGTTCCGATTGAGGCCATTCAGACTCAAACTGACGGCCACCATGCGCTTGCATGGACTAAGGTGCCTCAGGTTCTGGGTGCTGCGACTTTGCAGTGGCGACGGAGCGACATCGGTCGGGATTTTCAACATTGGGGTCACAAGGAATGCATCTTTCTTGTCCACGTTCGTTTCAAGCATGGGACTCTCCTCCTCACTTTCGGCATCGAGACTGTTACTGCTGGAGTCGTCCGATGAACTCGACGAGCTGTAGTAATAACACGGCTGTTTTTCGGCGTCAAACTCCATGTAGCACACGTTTTCCTCCATAAGTTCCTCCAGTTTGTTGCGCAATTCACTGAAGCCAGGACGTACCTCCGGATCATCGCTCCAGCAGGACTTCATTATGTCAAAACTGGAGAGGCAAAGCACCAGGTATAAAAGGTGAATGGACTCTAAAATGAAAATGTGGTAATATCACCCAGCTGGTCAGGGACATTAATATGTGCTCTAAGAAAACTGTATTAACATTAAATTGCCTCCAACTTCAAAATAATTTGCTTATATTTGCATTTAACAAACTTGGGCCTTAATTTAGGGGCAAATTAAAGGATACAGAATAGATTATGTAATATCTTTTTCTTGTTTTCATTTATGAACTATAAGACATCCTTTTAACCAGGAATTTGAAAGAGTGTGACTATCCACATCAGGTACAAATAAATGGTTACAAACCAGTGGGAAAGTCAACGGGTTAAGCTTTAGATGTCAATACCTTGCCATCTAGTTTCTTCTGTTACAACATCATTTCATGAAGAATGTATAAACACTCATTCTGATCTACAGATTAGGCTTGTAGTGGAGACGTTACTGATACGAGAGGTCTCTATAAAGCACAACACCCTCGATTCTGAATTCAAATGTGATTAACTCTTTACATGCTGTTTTAACGAAATGGCACATACATCAACGTGCTTTCTCACCAAAAATTTTCAAGTACAATAGTTATGTTTGTGCACATTTTCTTTCCTTCCTCTCTGAAGGCTGACCTCAGTGGATATGACAAGGTTCACAATGACGGCCAATAGTTCTCCTTCTCAGGGCAAAATTGAATGAAGAATAAAGGGTTGTCATGGCAACAGACTTACACTTCTAGAGAGCAGTTATCTGGTTTCTCCATGCGGTAACCTCCCTTCAGCAGTTTGGGCATGTCCTTGTTGGAGATGCCTGGATACGGGGCTCCGCCCATGGTGATGATCTCAAAGAGCACTACACCGTATGACCATCTGTACAAAAAGATGATATACACACACATATAAAAAATGCATGATCATGAGTTGAAAAAATGTGATATCAAATCATTATAGGGAAATTAAAAGATTGGAAGTGGTCCATTTAGGACACAATACTCCCAAAATCAAGTATACTGTGTAAAGTTTCTGATGTGAAGATTTCATGGTTACACATTTCTTCTTTGTTATACAATTTTTATCAGAAAATGCCGTGACAGTGAAATTTCTTGTGTACCTTCAATTTCTATCTGGCCAGATGTCAATTCGATGCTAAATTACCAGTAATGGTTGTTTCTATTTAAATGAACATATTCAACACAATTCCTTCTAGTCTGAATATACACTCTAGCCAGTGGATATATTGGTATATGTTTCATCAACTCATTTGGTTCTTGAGGCATTTTTTACTTCTTCAAATTATGTCACTCCCTTTGCACCACACTACATGTACAAAAAAAAGGCTAAAAGGGATTTTTTTTTAAAGGCATTGGTTGAACTTGCAATATTTCAAATATTTCCAATTTTAGTACCACACCTGGAATACAACAAGCAAAGTGTACTATGACTTTTTGGCAATGGTAGTGCAAGGGTTTATGTAATAACAAATTACTTTTAAATAGATTTGATCCCATTCATTTTATTTCTGTATGAAGAACTGTGATGATAATTAAATCCACTATCAGTGCTATTATATTGTCAATGCCATTAGTGAATTATTAATTGACAACACACATAATGACATTACATATTAGACCTTTCAGAAAATCCCTAAGAGACACTAAATCTATGTTGTTTAATAATGCTGTTTCCTTTTTTAATGGGGAACTTTGTAAATTACAACACTGCTTTGCTTCCATTGATTCTACTCATAACATAAATTTCCCTCATATTTTCACTTAAAGATTAATTCCAGGATTTGCAAGTCCATCACTTCCCTTCACTATCAATACCAAACGATAGTTTAGTACTTACAAATGGTGTGTTGATAGTTTGAGATCCATACGTCACGAATTTGTTGTTTTATGAGAAAAACTAAACGATATGCTACCAGAATATTGTTCTGACCAGCGGAGCACACTGATTGGTTAAACAGCTAAACCTGCGCGACCTTTGGTTAATGGTTGATCAGACAATTTTGGAACTAACGGAATGGCCCATGCACGTTAACGTCACTGTGTAAATTTGAAGTTAAATGTCCAGATTTTCACCAAACTACATATTCTACCAAAGGTTCTATGACAGGTTGTTAATTTTATACTAATCTTCACATTGTGAAGGATTTGAGCTGATCTCATTCATTTTGACGTTTTCTGGCATGCAAATCCCATACTCTGTCTTTAAGAATTACAGCAACAAATTGTAATTACAGGAGCCGACCTTGGAAAAACATATTTGCCCCAAACTATGAAAAATCAAAATGAACATATATGTGCACCTTTGTATCTGCTTCTGGCATAGTTCTGACATGTCATCAACATATCTGGTCATTTTTTAAGTATGCATGAAATGCCTTAAAGGAGACACATCTCATATTCCAATATCAATTATCTCACAGATTTGTTTGTTGCTGTTGTTTTGTATTGCTGTTGAAGGAGGAGAAGGCCGCTATGACGACCAATTCAGATGTAATACAGAATTTTTGAAGTGACATTATCACTCCACACGGCACAAAGCTACAGAAATATGAAAATTTATGCTTCCATCATTTTCAGTGTGGAGGGATTTACCCACTAGGGACGATTTGATTTCAATATGACACATATTTTCCATAGACCCCAGCCCAAGATATCTTGTTCTTAGTCTCTAACAAGTTAGAAATAAGTAGGTTTAGAAATATCACTGAAAGTGATTAATAGCTCAACCCCATCGCATCCCTGACTTATTGCCATAACATGCTGTAACCATGGCAACAGAGTTTCCAACACATTCAAAAAATGTGTCTTGCACATCTTCACAACAAGACCAATGTGTGTGCCAAATCTCATGAGATTTGGTCAAAAACTGAGGAAGTAATTCGATCCACAAGATTTTTACCAAATTTATTGTCAAAATATGTCATTACCACGGCAACACAGTTTCCAATACGTTCAAAAAAGAAATGTGTCTTGCACATCTTTACCCCAAGATTAAAGCGTGTGCCAAATCTCATGAGTAATGGTAAAATACTGAGGAAGTAGTTCAATCCGCAAGTTTTGCAATGGACCAAACAACTGCCTGCCTACCTGACCGCCCAACCGTAAGCCGATTCCTACAATATGTATACATCCCCTTCAAACTTCGTTTGGCAGGGGTGAAATAAATATTATCATATCAGATCTTTAGACTCACACATCTCCCATAGTTGTGAAGACCTGGTCGTAGATGGCTTCTAACGACATCCACTTCACGGGAAGCTTGCCTCCACGCCGGTTGATATACACTTTGTCGTCGTACACGTAGCGCGTCAGCCCGAAGTCGCCGATCTTCACGTTCTTGTCATTGGCCACCATCACGTTGCGGGCCGCGAGGTCGCGGTGCACGAAACCTTTCTGGGAAATGTATTCCTGTTTGGGGTGGTGGTAAGGGAGATGAGAGTGAAGGGTTGGGAGTAAAGGAGAGGGGAGAGGGGTGAGAGGAGAGTTGAGAGAAGGGAAAAGAGGAGACGAGGATGGGATTGGGTGGGGTGGCAGGAGGTAGAAAAGGGTGAGGGGAGATGGGAGGGGGAAGAGAGAGGAGACATTTTGGGGGAAGTGGTGGGGAGGACACATAGTAATTAATTAGTATTATTAAAACCAGTAGACTAGATCTCTTGCTGCTCGTAACAAATCAAGTCTTAATTAAAGGCAAACTTGTAATGAGGAAGAGTTAGATCTACAACTTTTTGCAGAAAATTTCTTGTCCTATCATTCCATTTATACCTATATATATATGCAGCAATGGAAATGCACACCTGAGAGTTGACTTCAAGTCATATGACTTGAAGTCATGTTCGGGAACTTAGAATTTTCGAACTTGGAGTGTGTTCTACAGGTAGCAATGGATTGCTATCACGATTGTAGGAGATACACAATGCCTTTGAATTGATTATCTAGCATGTTCTTGGTTTGTTTGATGAATGTTCAACTTCAACTGATTTGTCGTCTAGTGATTTGTTGTTTTTCCCAATTTCTTTTTCCTGTATTGATGAGAATGTCTTTAATGACAAAATATTGAGTGAAATGCTCTAATAACAGATCGTCTCAGAGCGGTTAAGGAGGGTCACATATTAGTACAACCACTACGTGCAAAGTCTGCAATGATGTCTGCAAGCCGTGTGCAAGCGTACGTACATACGTACGTATGTGTATGTGATCGCCGCACCGTGTTCTTGCTGATTCTTGGTGAAGAAAAGTGGACTAGACCTTCCTCCGTACATACCGATATCTGCAAGTTAGAATACTTTTCATATTTTCATCTTATCATGTGTTGCCAGAGGTAGATCTATAATCCAGTTCATCAATAATCAGCGAACTCCCGATCGCTTACACAGAACGTATGTACATCACACAGACTGCAGACAACATTGCACTGAATGCACTCAGTGGATTTTCTAATATGCTACCACACCCCTCCTTAACCGCTCTGGGACGATAAGACACATTAGTAATTAGACCATTAGACTCATTATTTTGTCATAAAAGGCATTCTGATTAATACAAGAAACAGAAATACAGAAAAACATCAAAATACCAGATGACAAACCAGTTGAACATTCTTTAAACAAACAACATGCTAGAATCATCAATTCAAAGGCATTGTGTGTCTCCTACAATTGTGATAGCAAACATGGCCTACTCTCCGAGCTTGAAAAACATTCTTAAAATTCTAACATGACTTCAAGTCATATGACTTGAAGTCACATGACTTGAAGTCAACTCTCAGGTGTGCATTTCCATTGCTGCATATATATATACACAGACTGACATGCATTAAATAAACAATTTACATTAATAAAGAAATATGAAATATGAAAGACAGTTTGTAAAGTATTACAATATAGTACATCAATTTTTTTTTTTAAAAAAATGGGGTTTCCATAACCTTAATTATCAATGTTAATACCTGTAAATTTTAATGTTGACATTTTCGTTTGAAGTTATTCAATCTACTGGACACACCCACAAAAGCAAGTATTGACTTACCATCCCCATGGAAATCTGTCTTGCAAACGATAACAGATCCATGGGTTTGAGAGAATCCGAGCCGGGAGTTCTGGGTATTCTACCACTCTTGATTTGGTCAAACAACTGCAGGAAAAACAAAACACCAGGCATACTTGTGACTTGGCCGTGTGTTAGCAAATATTTTGGTGACATTTCATTTTTGAGATATCAAAGTAGCAGAGAGTTATCAATGGTGTAGCATAAGTTTGTAAACTAATTGCCATCTAGCTTCTGTTCTAAAATCCTTTTCACACCAAATTTTGATACGCTCCCTCTAGTCTATAATTATACACTTGGCTGTTTTGATGTTCGTTTCTCATGTGTTAAAACACATTCCACTGCCCTGTATACAATTTCCCCAGCAGAAGTGTTGAATGAGCGTTATGTTCAGCCCCTGGACCCTGCATGTACGCTCATGCAAAATGGAATTTCATGCGTTGTCCACCGGATTGATAATTTGAACAAAAGATACAATACCACCTGTTTGTTGTATGTTGGACCAAGTCAATAAAGTGTGACAGGATCATCATGCATAATTAACTTACATTACACATATGATGACATAAATGGTACCCTGGGGTACCAACTAGAAATCAATCATTTTGTTGAATTATTATTATTATTATTTTTTTTTTAGCACTATGCCCTGAGTTACAAAACTGTGTAAAAGTTGTTTGAAGTGTGAAAATAACGACTTAAACTTCATTTTCACCCCACTTTTCGTTTGTTTTAACCCAACTTTTCATAAGTTTATGTCTTTTTGTTGTGAACTTGTGCAGCCTCTGCATAATTACCACTGATCCCAGTGATTATAACCGAAGAAAATACATTTATGGACACGAGAGGGAGCTACACAATGCAGTACACTGGGGTACAACTGTACCCCGGGGTAGCGCATGGTGCATCATATGTAAAAAGCAATAGCTACTAAAATGTATCAAGCAGGTTTTCATTTTTTTACATGACAGATTTGCAAAGATAAGTTTGCTTTATTAATTTTCAAATTTAATTTCATATTTGTTGGTAATATGTTTTTAAGTATGGGCATGACATTTAAACCTATTTTCTGTCAAATTTTGCTTTCCATTTTCTATTTAATATCTGTAGTTTTGCTCATTTTCTGTGACACAGAAATTTGATGACCTCAGTTCAACATAACAGCATCACCCTACCATTACAAAATACATATCTTCTAGAGAACTAGATTACAGACATACACAATTAGTGTAATAGGCCCACCTGGGACGCTTCCTAGCACACATAAATGACAGCATTTATAAAGACAGTGGTTGTCACTAATTCGTTCTAGTATGATATAACTCTGGCTCTGAGAAGTATCCCAGCAGCATACAGTAAATGACAGTATTTATAATGCCAGTGTCCGTCCACATACTAATTAGTTGCTGTATGGAATAATTCTGGCTAAAACAAGATCCTTAATAGAGGGCTTTCTTTCAAGGCACTGTTTACTTCTGTCAACCCGCTGGAGACGATTTGATTTCAATATAACATGCATTCTCTATAGACCCCAGCCCAAGATATCTTGTTCCTAGTCTCCACCTGGCTAATGTGGGCAGGTGTGCTATTTGGTAAGACTTGATTATTTAATGCTAATGATAAATTGTGAACACCACTACACCTACACTGTGAAAAAAATAAACATTTCCTGTTTCTCATGAAATGCATGCAATTTCTCAGAATATTACTGTAATGTAATGATAGTGTTAAAGGCATCATAAAGCAATATTTCCATTTAAAAAAATGTAAGCTACATGATTCCCCATACTATTAGTGTCTTTGATAAGATCTAAAAATGAAGCCCTGAAAAAAATGACAGTTCAAAATTATTATTAAGTGCTTTAAAAAAGTAAAAACCATTGACAGACCATTCCAGTTTCACCCATAGATTGCTGTGTTGCGGAATTTTCATCGGCCGAGAATAATTCATATGCCAATTTTTATATGTACATATTTTATTTTACAAGTAACAGAATGAACTTTTGTATTTTAGGGTGTTTACTTGTCCATTTAAATACTGTCAGATATGTCAGATAGCAAAGTTTGACAATTTTTAAACGGGTATTCCACAATGTTATATAGTGTCTTTAAAATGGTATTGTTTGCTTTAGTGTGAGTAATAATCTCTGACAATATTTCCCTACAGCAAATAATGTTTTATTTGTCTGTGGTTAAACATACTTTGGACTAAGTTCTGCATTAATCCTGGCAATGCTGATACAAATATCACATGAAAGAAGAAGGTATGAATCAATAGATGATTGGATAAAATAATATAGACGTAGATAGATACCCCCCCACCAAAAAAAAAGGTGACGTGTGGTCATGTTCTGCTTTAAATTATGAATTCATTGAGTTAGTTAATTAGATATTTCTTTAATTAGTTAGTGAGTTATTTAGATAGATATCATTGTTCTATATGAACAGGGCAGCTTGTCAGTTTTAACAAGCTGCTTTCCACCAAGGGCCCTGTATACTGGTAAACAAGTAAGCATGTAATATGTAATAGACAGTTCACTAAAACATTATTTATGAGATTAAACTGTAAGGCCCCAATTACACCAATGTAACCGTCATGAAAAGGGTTCCATTAATAATCTTGGAAAGGGTTTGGACATTCACTAATGTGCATGGTTACACCGCTGTTACATGAGCCATCTTACATTGTGTAGAGAGGCGGTTACCACCGACAATTATTTAGCCATGGCTGATATGTGGTCAGAGGTCTCTCTAGGTGCTTTCACACTTATAGCAAACTTTGTGAAGTTTCACTTCTCGAAGATTAACTTCACCAAGTTTGCTAAATGTGAACGCAAACTTCCCGCAAAACTTCCCACAACTTTGTAGGAAATTTCCTGAACATTGAGAAACTTCCCGCAACATTTTGAGTGTGAACACAAACTTCAGGAAGATATATCCCGTGAGCCTCTGTGCATTTCTGGTGAAGGGACGTAAATACATACAGTACACGCTGTACACAAAATAAACAGGGAATCTGGAGTTGAATACATGACTTGGGTATGGCTCGTATTACGTACGTGTACTGAGCTGTTAGATAATTCAATCTGTTCTGTGAGCTGTTTACTTCATTAAAATGAATAATGGAGTATAATGGACATTGAAAATTCCTGAACAATATGTGGAGCACAGTAAAATAAAGCCACTGTACATTTGATTTCGCGTGGTTACACGGCTGATAGTGTGCTTTTGCACTTGCGCAATTTGGGCCAAATCTTTGAGAAGTTTCGCGGGAAGTAAACCTTCTTGAAGTTTCACCCCAGTGTGAACGGACAAACTTCGCGAAGTCTTCGAGAAGATAAACTTCGTGAAGTTTGGTAATGTGAATGCACCTTTTGTACTTCTTGCTGTCATAGTTCACATGTTTACTTATACTACATAACTTCCTGTGTTGGGCCAAATTTGTAACGCTTGTACGGTCAAATCGGCCATGTTCAAAATGGTCTGAGAACGGTTTCAGACCATCTCTGGCGGTGCCTTAACAAAAATACTTTGGAACGGTTTTTGTCCCCTTTTGGGTTGGGTATTGTTTTTTACACTGCAAGTGAACTGTTCTGAAACCATTCTGACACGCTTTTGACTGCAATGTAACCGAGTCTAACAAAGTAAGATTATAAATAGAATTTTAAAAAGAATGCTAAACAAACAGAAAGCACATCACTTCACCTTTTTTACGAACTACATAACATAGTTTTGTCATGCATAATGCCGTCATCTTACCTGGGGTCGTCTGTTCCTGAGGTAGTGCAGCAGGTCGCCATAGTAACAGTGTTCCACCAGCAGACAGATGGGGTCTTGGATGGTACAGCAGCCCAGGAGGCTGACCACATTAGGATGGTAGCCCAGCTCCTTCATCAGCTCGATCTCACGGAGGAACTCCTGTTTCTGGTTATCCTCCGCAAATTCTGCAGAAGAGGACGAGGACAGGGTGTTAGGAATGGTGTTGGGTCATCTCAGTTTGTAGGTCATGATAATTTGGATTTTATTAATCTGCCAGTTACCTTCTTCTATGAATTGAAAGAATAAACCTAAACAAATGGATCAGCAGATCCTTCAATGCGTAATACATATCTTCAATGAAACTATATATATGTCTCTAGGATGGTAGTAATTTCTCTGTGTAAATAACAACACTAGCGGTATTTTTGTTTCTTTCAAATGCAGTGTATGAAATTTGACATCTGACTTGCTAATTCTAAAAAAGAGTTTGAAAATTGCCTAAATTTGGTGCTTGGGGGCATGGTGTACTATTTGAGGAACCCTGGATCCCTATCCCTAAGGATCATTCCTACCAACTTTGGTCTAAATCCAACGGATGAAAAAGTAAAAAGTTTATACACAACAAATTTACACATTTTGAAGAAGAGAAAAGTGGTAGCTTCTGTAGGGTAACATTTCCGCCAACTCTTGTTGTTATGAATCAGACAATAATTGGCAAGTCAAACAAAATAGCCTCATATCAAGCCTTCATTTATTACTGGACATCAACATATCAATTCATAGTCAGTTTTTCTCAATGAAGCGTTAACCTGTTGGAGCACGGGCATCAATCCATTTTTCGGATTGGGGTGGTAAAAAAAAAAAAATGTCCAAAATTTTCAGTGCGCTTTGCGTGCCAAATTGCAAAATGGAATTTTGCGTGTGAAGCACGCCAAAAAATTTGAAGTTTTGTATGTTTCATAGGATTTTGATGCTAAGTTTAATGGTTTGGTGGTGCTTTCCAATGCTTTTTAAACATACCCTTGCTTCACATATTAGATTTCTAGTTGGCAAAATTATTTTTTTTGGGGGGGGGGCAAATCAATATGTTTACCTCCCAATATGTTCATTGGGGTGGCGACTGCTCCCCCTTGCACCCCGGGATCGACACCCCTGCTTTGGAGATGATTTGATTTCAATATGACACACATTCTCAATAGAACCCAGCCAGAGATATCTGATTTTTTGTCTCCAAAGGATTAACAAACAAACTTACTGTGCAGCATCTTGACAGCTACCACCGTGTGCTCCCCATGAGTGGCTTCCCTCGGTACGATGGCCGACAGCGACGACTGATGGCTCCATATCCTCCCCACCACCAGCCCCTTCAGCACCTGGCCAAAGGCCCCCTCCCCCAGGACCTCCCCTACCTTGATGCGGGCGGGGCTGATCTCCCAGCGGTCCATCACGTCGGGCTTGACCTGACAACTGGGTAATCGTGGGACAGGAATGAAGAAACATAACCGACATCAATTAATACCATTATCAGTTATTACAAGGGAAAGTGGACATTAAATCACGGGTGACCCCACATTTGCTCCGGTAACAATATCTCAGAAACAAAGAATTAAGGTTAGGGTTGCCATTGCATTTCTAGCTCAGAATACTGTTAGGGTTAGTGTTTGGGTTAGGGTAAGGCTTAGGGCTAAGGTTGAGGTCAGGGCTAGTGCATGAAATTATCGTCGGAGCAATTGATGTTGGAGCTAACATGGAATCTAAATTATGACGACAATGATGATGATAACGAATATGATGATAAAGACGATGCTGCTGCTGATGCTAATGATATGATGATGAATTTTGATGCCTTTTTTAGACCTGATAGCACCTTTTTAATCTCTTTACATAGTTTTGCACAATGAGACATGGTAAGATAGATTGAAGAACCCCCCCTCCCCCACAAACAAACTGGCTACAACCCTGAATGCAACCTCTTCATGATCAGAATGCACTTACAACAAACTTCCTCCAAAATTCTGACATTTTTAAAACCAACGTCACCAAAAAATGTATATCTTAAATTCGTCATCTGTGTCAATTAATCCCTCATCCTTGAAAACATACAAAACTAGAAATACCACTGAACCTGATTAAGCCTTATATGAGGAAATATCCTTGATTTATAGTCATAGTACGCTGTTACCATGGCAATGTAGGATTCCACACATTCAAAAAGTGTGTTTTGTACATCTTCACTTCAAGAATAATTTGTTTGTCCCAGATTTTATGAGCATTGCTCTAATGCATTGCTCATAATATATGTTTTGCCAATTTTCATCCCCAGCCCAACGTGTATGCCAAATTTCAAGAGCATTATTAAAAAACAACTGAGGAAGTAAACGATCTGCAACGGACCGACCACCCAATCGGCCACCCGACTGACACACTGACTATCAACCAACGGACCACTAGCTGAATCCTATATACCCCCTTCAAACTTTGTTTGGTGGGGGTATAATAAATCCCTTGTCCTTAAAAACTAAATGCAAAATGAAGGAAATTAGGGAAACTGTGCAACGTACTTGCTCAGTAATGCTGGATAAGACGGTGAGGAATAGATATTGGGGATGCTTTCCTCATCCCTGGACAGGTTGGCCTTGCTGGATCGGTCGTTCCTCCTCCAGATGCAGACCCCACAGTACGCCACGAAGATCAGCAGTAAGGTGAGGGAGAGGGGCACGGCGATGTACAGGCTCATGGCATGGAACTTGACTGGGCCCGGCTGGTTGGGTAAGACGATGTTGATGGAGTGTTCCGTTGTAGGGGCCGTTGACGGTATCATGGTGGGTAACTGACCTTTAAAAGTGAAAGGAAGAATACAGGATTAGGGTGAAAATATAATTTCAGGATACAGATTTTGAGGAAGAAATTGCTCACATATTCCTATTGTAATATTGACATATACTTGAATAATTATAACTATATGTCATGAGGTTGAACAAGGAGAGGAAGAAATGGAGATGAAGGAGGAGGAGAAAGAAGAAGAGGAGG
>JZLH01S0502874.1:22068-32680 GCA_001188425.1 Eucidaris tribuloides
TCCATCGTGTTGATTGCTACCATAACCAGGGAAAAGAATGTAAATAGTATGATTGGAGATAATGTCTAGGCGAAGCAGGGCAATAGTAGAAAGAAGGAGAAGAAGAGAAGAAAAGAAGAAGAAGAAGAAAAAGAAGACAGAAGAAGAAAAGAAGAAGGAAGAGAAGAAGAAGAAGAAGAAGAAGATAGAGAAGAGAAGAAGAAAAGAACAAGAAGAAGAAGAAGAAGAAGAAGAAGAAGAAGAAGAAGAAGAAGAAGAAGAAGAAGAAGAAGAAGAGAGATAGAAGAAGAGAAGAAGAAGAAAGAAGAAGAAGAAGAAGAAGAAGAGAAAGATAAATTAGCTGAAATATGACTATAAAATATAATTCACCCATGTATCTTGAAATGTTACAGGGATTATTTGCCTCAAACCACAGGAACACTCATTAACCTTTCACAAAAGTGACTATTATTTCCAATGCATTCATGAGCACTTAGGAAGAAAGGCTCATAATGTAAATATACTACAATTTAATATAAATCAACTACAAAGACAAAAAAGGAATCAACTACAGTGCTGGTAATACTTACTTGGGGTAAACTGACGTTGCGTTTCGCTCCATCTTTGAAAAAATGTACTACACTGGTGACAAAAGCGATGCTTGTGGTGGGTCCCCAAAAAAGTTTCACAGACTCAACATCTGGTAGGAAGTTGGTTGCAGCTGGCCATGACAAATTGACTTGAAATGTCCCTGGTGTCGAAAAATCGGGGGCAAGTTGATGACTGAGGTTTGCAGCAGGAGGTTGGACGGGTTCATACACTGATCTCCGACCAGTTGATTTTGTCTCGTGTTTCTTCTCGGTCATCATCAACTGGCATTGCCATACAGCTGGGTGGAGAAAGCGGGGTGAAGGAGGAGGAGGAGGAAGGAGATAGAGGAGAGGAGGAGGAAGAGAAGAGGAGGAGACAGATTTGAAGAAAAAGGAAGAAGCTCCAAGAAGAAGAAAAAGAAGAGAAGGAGGATGAAAAAGATGGAGGAGAAGCAGAGGAAGAAAACAAAGAAGAAGAAAAATAAAGAGAAGAAAAGGAAGAAAAACAAGAAGAGGAAGAAGAAAAACAAGAAATAAAAAATAAAAGAGGACAAAAAAAAGACAAGTTGAAGAAAATTAAGAACAATGGTAAGATGATAACAAAGTGTAAGGATAAATTAACAACAGAAACAATATCAAAGTAAAGGCAAAACTGATAAAATCACCTCTGACATGACAGATATGCTACTGCAAAAATTGTAACAAAATGACAACCTTTAAACCTTATCAGAGACACCTACAACGTTGAGGATAACATAGTTCAGATTTTGTAATCTAGGAAGATTGTTAAGTGCCTTTAACAGTAGTGTCTGGTTTGCTATGTCCTCCTGTCATCCTCTATGGCACAAACGATTATCTTGTTTTATAGGAATGAGGTGAAAACAATACAGTCATAAGTTTCCATTTTTCACTTCATATCATTTGATCTGATACACTGTTGTCATGACTTGCAAGCATGATAAGCATAATACAGCATCCTATACAGCTCTACAATTTTTATCAATCACCTTAGAACGTGATATACCACACACTGCCCTCAGCTGCACATCGAACACCACGCAGTCATTCCACAGAAATCCCAAATACATAAACCAGAGAGAATATTTCGATGAATGTGACTTTATGAGATGTTCAAAAGATGATTGGTATTTCTTGGAATTCAAATCAGTGTAATTCTCTGGGAAGATTATTATATTTGGCTTCTGGGGGTTTATGCAATGCACAATATCAATTTACCTCAAAGGTCATACATCCTGCATTTTCATCAGCCCTTAGTACGATGTCTACGGAAGTGGTGTTCACCTGGAAATGCAAGAAAGCAAATGGAAGCATTGGAAAATTAAACAAAGTTATGTTCAAAAGTAGTCAATACCAAATGCCAAATATCTATAGGGGAACAGATGCAAAGTCAGAAAATTCCTCAGCCCACTTTTCAAGATACTGTTTGACATATTTGTGGAGGTTCAATCAAAAAAAAATCAAATCAAACTTTGATGTCTAAGCTACATAGTGTTTCAACAGACAAATAAAGACCCTTGAATAGAAAATGTTAAAAAGTTATATTGCTGCCAATATTAAGATGTGTACGTAATGTATAAATATCACACATGAATAGGACTCTTTATTGTAATAAAGCAGTCTGCAGGGGAAAATGTGTGTGGCAATAGTGGTCACTCAGACATTTTTACTTTTTAAAGCACAAAACAATCATTTTGAAGTACCAATTTTTGAAAACTTCATGTTAGAGACACTAATAGCATGAAGCATTATAAAGTTTTTGATTTCTTTTTAAAACTAAAGACATTACTGAATGATGCCTTTAATATGAACCTCATTAACATAATACTTCATTAATCACATTTCATATTTAATTCTTACCATGTACCGGTATGTCTGTGTAACTGTATTTGTTTCTATTGTTTAATGACCTTTAAGATCAATGGAATGAACTCTGAATTGAATTGAATTGATATCAGTAAATGCCTCTCAAAGGGAGCCAGATAGTCCCAAATTTATTTCTAATATATGTGAATGGAATCTGCTTCAGCAATCAACTGCACTACATTGACAGGGATTTTGAAAATTTAGTATTGCTGTTTGAAAATAAAAAGTTCCTTGGCATTGCGATTAATCTGGAATCTAAATGCTGTTTTGGTTGGAACTGGTTGTCTAGTTGAGTTCTAAAGAACAAAAAAAAATGGGTTGATAGTATTTCTGTCTTACCCTCAGAATTAAAATTAAATGCCGTGATGGTTGGACATTATTTTAGATGTAACATTACAAATGTCACCAAAAGTTTGTGCAATGCTCTGATGAAAATCATGCCTATTGTACTGTCCATTAAAAAAAATTGTAGTGTCTGTTCTTTCTTGACAAATTTACCTAAATCAATCAATTAAATAGACTGTTGGAATTAAGTAGATTTGACAATAATATTGAATGCTCTCCTCTATTTCGATTCAATATGAGTTAATGTACATTATGTCATATTAACATGATAATGACATTTCCAAATTCTCTCTCAAACACATTTTCCCCCAGAAGCTTAAAGGTAAATGACATGATTGGGGGTAGTCCTCAACTTGGGCTGAAACTACTCTAGAATCAAGTAAACTATGCAAGGATTCTCCTGTGAAAATCTTGTAGTCAAACGTTGACTCATTCTAAAATAACTAATGTCAATATCCCTCGTGGCAGGCAAACCTGCTCTGTGGCTCTCTATGGGTCTTATTTTTATCATGCCCTGATAGAATTAATGTTCATGCTTGATTCTCCTTAAGGAAACAAATTAAAGACAAATCCTTTCAACTGGAAGATCCTCTCCAGCTGGTGTATAGTTGGTATATATTTCAACTCATTTGGTTCTTGAGGCATTTTCAAGTGTTCCCAATCATGTCATTAACCTTTAAATGGAAAATAGGGTCTTTGATATAATAGTTTCCTCAGGGTTGTATCCTTCACTTTTATTCCTGTGTAGTTAATTTGACACAGAATGGTGTCAACTGGAAGTCTACTATATTCCGAGTAATAGTGACTTGGATTTACAAATTAGTTTGACTAGGAAAGGTGTTATGTCAACTCAGAATCAAATCAATTCAAGTCAAAGTAACTTGGAAATCTGAGTCACTTCAACTCGGAATAGATATGACTCCAAATCCCAGCCGACGCCACTCCGAGTCAAATTTGACTCTGCAGAGATAAAAGTGAATTTCGATATCATCAGTATTATGCTAGTCAACCCCCAAATCCATCACTTCAATCAGAGCCTCTCAGTGCATGGTATTTTTAACTGATATTTACCACATATTTATGCTTGTGGGCGAAGGTGGACGATGAAGTCATACATTTCTTGGGCGTGGCAGATATATCTGTATGATCGTATAGCCCTTCCCAAACCTGAAAAACAGAAAAAGAACCATTAAATTGACACAGTGTTGGAGAGGATATAGACTGGGATTCCCTCATTTAGATAAATGACAGATGATGAAAAAAGATGATATAAATGGTACCCTGGGGTAGCAAATAAAAATTCACCATTTGTTGAATTATTCCTTCTTTTTCGGCACTGTACTCTGGGTTACCAAACATCAAAAGTGTATTTTTATAGTGTGCTTTCCAACATTGAAAAACTTCTCATGTGCAATTTTTTTAGTGCTTTCACGCAACACTAAAGGGCTTAAGATAAGAATTTCAATATCACTTCCACATGACTTTTTGTCAATTTATGTCTGTATGTTGTGCACCGGTACAAGACCAGAACCATAACTATAATGGATTCAAGATTGCGCTACTGGGGTAGAATGGTACTTACTACAGTTTACCGTGTGTTGCAGCAAATACCCCATTAAGTGGAAATTATTTCTCTGAAAAGAGGGGCTTGATGCTCATCTGAGCCCGACGCCCCCTCCCTCCTGCCCTGATAATATAAGTATGTCATCAATTGTACATAGTTTCTTTTTCCTGAGGTCACTATCTCATGGCCCCTTTCCCCTTTCCCTGTGAATGATTCCCATCAAGTTTGTTTAAAATCTGATCATCTGTTTTCAAAAAGATGACAGTGTGATTTTTTTTCACCTTCCCCGTTCCGAATGATAGCGGGACATTCTACTGTGGAGGGACAATCGAGGTATTATCAGGTCAAGGGTCATTGACAATAACTTTGTTCTGAATGCTGTAAGATGAAGTCATAAAACACTGAACTTAGGACACCACTTAATGCACCACCGTGTTCTCCAACTGCGAGGCCACCTGATCATATTGTTCCTCCGCAGTGGAATGGTTGGATTATCTGCGATTTTATTCAGGAGTTGAAAGACCAACGCTCTATCGCATCAGAATTATTAAAAAAAATCATAGTTTTGTTCCGATCGTCTCTCGTTGTTGGAAAAATTTTGATATCATTCTTAACTCAATGTGTCCAAGTCACAGATCTGTACCAAATAATACACATAAAGTCCATAACGGTTTAAATCCTCTGGCATGTTTAGAGTTAAGGCAGACAACTACCATATCTCATGACCAGGTGACCGCTCTCACCTGCTGGTGGTTTCCAGGAGACAGGAATGATCACCTCTCCGGACATCATATTCCGTGGATTTTTTTCCAGTATTTTGATTTCACCAACTTCTGGCAGCAATGCTTGACCTGTTTAGATCCAGTTGACAATGATAAAAGAATATATATAATATTAAACTCATCACTGCATACAATGATAGCTAACTAGATCATCCCTTAAAGCCCAAGTTTAGTTTGGGGGATTTTTTTTTTATTTGAAAGCTTTATGCCCAAAGGTCATATCACACCAATAACAGATTCTTAATGTCTTTCGTTTTTTAAAAATTAATTAATGAAAAATCTTGGGGACCCCCCACCCCCAAGATTTTCGACTATATTTTACATTATAGCATCCAAAGGGTTAGTAAGGTGTTAAGGTTATCCTAGTTATACCTCATCAGAAAGAGCAGACTCTGCTCTTTCTGATGACGTATAATTCAGATAACCTTAACACCTTCCAACTTAAAAATGTACTCTACATAATCCTTCATGCTACATGACTCTGACAAGGTTTAAAAAGGAAGTCATTAAACATTGCAGTCCCAATATTTATTTGTACATATTTCGCCAGGACAGCATTACTGCCTAAAGATTTGTATACTAGGGTGTTTATTTGTCCATTCAAATATTATCATAAAGGTCAGATATCAAAGTTTGTTACTTTTTTTAATTCAAATGGTCTTCCATCGTCAAATAGTATCTTTAAATCATTTTGTATAATTCCACAATATTTTACTTGAACAAAGTAACCATTATTATTCATATAGACTATTGTATTATGTCAATAATAATTCCATTTCAAATGGATATACCACCTTCAGAAAAATATTTGCCATATCATATCTGAAACAAGTCAACTTGGAATTATGTGATGCAAAATTTAGTAGTTTTACCATTGCTACTCTGCGGGTAAAACTGAATGTTTTTCTAATTTCTTCAGCTTGTAATTGTGCCCCTCAAGACTCATGTTTTAGTCAATGCATCTACAATACAGTTTATAAACGATTCATCTTTATCACTGTTAATTACCTTAGCACTCTTCAGGGTAAGAACTGAAACAGTTGATTTTGGGAAGTGGGCATCCCATGTATTAATTCTATGTTAATTATAGAGTCTTAAAGGTAACAGTCTAAAAAGGAATTATTATCACTGCTAATCTGAGCACACTTCAGGGTAAGATATCAACTTGTTACCTGTTGGAAGCGGGTGTGCCATGTAGCATTTCTATGGGAATTATAAAATCCCAGGGATTACAGTTTGATATCAAAAAGGTAGTCCATGCAGAACTATGAAGTTAACACATACCTCTGAATTGTACTTCTTGAAATGGACATGCCCCATTTTGGCTTACAGCAGCTACTCTAAGCACATTCTGACAGACATCAATGTCAGTTAGATTGTACACCTTGTTCTTGGTCTGAAAATGAGAGAAAAAAACATGAATCACTGAAAAGCTAGAGAAGTGCACATTATTCAATTCAATTCAATTTATTTATTTATTATAATCTGAACTTTTTAAAGAAATATGTGGGTTAGACCCTGAAAATAGATTATTTTAAAATAGTAAATAGTGTATTTATAACACAGTTTGTGATTGGCTGAATTGGTATCACGTGTCATTCATTGTTTACATTATAGGGACCGGTCGTGCACTGTAACTTTTTTTGCATCCGCAAAAGAAATGAAGTGGCAATGTCATGTGACTGGAGATGAGTCATTCTTGTTACCATAGCTATTGTTTTGAAAGCCATGATTTTTTTCTAACGAAGCGTTATAAAGGCTTTAGAGATGTGTTATAAGTAGAAAGACCAATGCTTTCGCTATTATATTGTCCATATAAGATGAGAAACTGTTTCAATTTCAGGAGATAAGAAATGGAGAAAAGCCGTCGCTGTCGATAGTTTTTGTAATGTGCGCGCAAAATTCAGCGCGTATTCCCTGCTCCGCAGCACTCAGCGCGTTTACGCAATGATTCGCTAGCGCATTCCAGGGTCACTGACTGCACTCGCACGCGCTGCACTGCTCCATGCATGCATGATGCAGTATTCAATTTGCCGTGTTGTTTTTATTCTATACGATTACAATTATAGATGTTATAAATACACTTTATTTACTATAATAAATGGTGTATGTTATGTTGTGCACTATCCTAGACTATATGAACTCCAAATGCATAATTATCCCTCGTGCAGCTCTATTTCAACTCGGCCTTCGGCCTCGTTGAAATAAAACTACACTCGGGATAATTATGCATTTGTCGTGCACATAATCTAGTATAGTGCACTCCACATCATACACCATTTTTATAATATGGTATGGTGAAGGTGAATAACTTGTGCACTATATTGCATTTGACTTTGAATGCATTCGTGCTTGCTTTGGAAAGCAATATAATTCCCTTTAAGGGTCACAGAACAGCATGGGATCATAGACTGATGTGGCAGGGACACATGACAAAGAAAGTTGAAATCCAGATTAAAACTAAACGAAAAAAAAAATATTTTTCAGCAGTGTAACGTGATATGTAAATGTGTCAATCAACCTGTTCCAAAAAAGTTTGAAAAAAGTTCTTTCATTTTAATCATGATATCCATAGATACAATACAAGATCTTTCTACTTATTACACATCCATAGGCATACAAAGTTTCTTTTTCAGTGTAATATTTAATTTACTGGTCTAAAACATTGAAATCATTTTTCTCTAAATAATAAAATACTTCCTCATTGAACTTGATATTGTTGAAGTTTAAGATTACTATTATTCAATCTACAAATACCAGACTTTTCATCACTCCTTCACCAATATTTATATCAAGTCTTTTGAGACAAAAAGACTCTTGGAGTCTCAAAATTTCTACTGATACAATAGTTACTTGCTTTAAAAAAAATGCCCAGATGATATACACTAAAGTTTCAATACTAATGTTGTCAGCAAAATCTGATCACTCTCTAAACAAAAAGAAAGAAAAATGACTATTGCCCACAGGCTACAGTGTATCAAGTTGCAAGTTAAGGTATTTAATCAGGAACAAAGCAAATTACATGTGGTGAATACTATAAAACCAGACATTTTTGTGAGCATTTAACTTTCGCGTATTTCGCGAGGAGTCAAGATACGCGAAAGTAAAATGTACGTGAAAGATGTGTCTAATGTTACACATCTTTTTGAATGCCAATACAAGCTCGTGTACTGTACAAGTCAATGACCGGAGACATACTAGATCTGGTAATAGTGCATGGTCACTTACGACGGTCGCAATGCACTTCTTTAATTGATAAAACGGTGTGTCAGAGGCATTAAAATAAATATTTTCTGTAAATTGTTGTGATCATTTGTTAACAAAACACCCAAATGCTTCTTCCTTGCAATATCGCTATATATTATTTTTGTTCATGGTCGGTGATTTCGCGAAAGCTTCATGCATTCAAAATGGCCGTCGGCTCCTTTTCGCGAAACTTTCATGTCGCGAAAGTAGAGTGATTTACAGTAAGCACTTCACGTACATGAGATACATATAACTCCAAAAATAATTATGAGAAAGTGTGTATACGCTATAATTTGGATTCTTCACTGGCAATAAATTCAATGCCATTCAGATCACAATCAGTCCAAAGTATCAGCATTAGAGCAGCTCAGAACAGCACAGGCTTAGAAGTTTGATGAGAATAGATTTATGTTGGTATAATTCACATGATAGTTTTTAGCACGAGAGTATTAAATCCATGCCTGGAAGTGATTTTTTTTCAACAAAAATCACCCCCACCCCCAAGAGAAATCAAATTTATTTGGTTACAATCAATTTTTGAAATTCAATTTCTTTGATTTTTTGTAAATAATCAACCAAAACGTTGCCTCCACAGATGTGAAATGGAATTGATTTGAAAGAATTTAAATCATTCATTTAAATCACTTGAACTTTGATATAAAAAAATAGAACAACAAATGTAAAATAAAATTTTTTTTCTTGAGCTTTTCCATTTTTGTTACACAACCAATTTCTTCATGTATTTCTTTGTTTAATGAGTTTATGCCAATAATTTATGTCAAATATTGATTGGTCCAGTGCAGTGCTAGAGTCTATTCGGGTGTGTTGACATGAATGGGTCTTAACCCATTGAGGACTGCATGTATGGGATATCCCAGATTTGGGGGGGGGGGGGTTAATGTATTCAGAATGCATGTTATATCACAATCAGATTGTCTTCAATTAGTTAAGATTGGTTAAGGCAGTGTTGGTGAATGCCCATAATGTGGCAGTAATGATGGTAATTGGATAATACAAGCCCATTCACCATGAGGGTACTGGCAGGATTCAATGAGCTTGAATACTGTCATTACCATCATGGCGAATTAGGCACATTAGGGTAGGAGGGTTTAGACGTAGGGAGGGAGGGGAAAAAACAGGATGAAGAAATACAAGAACATGCACAAGGGAGAGGAAGAGGAGGAGCAAGCAAAAAGTAGAAGTATGAGAAGAGAAAAGGAGATAGAGCAGAAGGGGGGAAAGGGGGAAGATGAGGATGATGACAGAGAGAAATATGAGATGAACAGGAGGAGGGGAGGAGGTGGAGGAAGAGGAGAGGAGAAGAGGAGAAGGGGAGAGGAAAAGGGAAGGAAGGGGAGGGAAGGAAGAGGAAGAGGGGAGGAGAGGGAAGAGAGAAGGAGAGGACAAAAAGAGTGGAGGAGGAGGAAGAAGAGGAGGAATAGGAGGAAGAGGAGGGGAAAGGGGGAAGAGGAAGAGTGGAACAGCAGGGGAAGAAGAGGAGGGGAGGGGAGGAGGTTGAGAGGAAGAGGAGGAGGAAAAGAGTAGAGCAGAGTTAGGATGAAGAGGAGGAGGGGAGGAGGACAAGGGGAGGAGGGGAGGAAGATGAGGGGAGGAGGAGGAAAAGCAAAGAGGAGGAAGGGAGGAAGAGAAGGAGGAGGTAGGTAAGGAGCAGGGGGGAAAGGGAAGGATTAGGAAGAGCAGGAGAAAAGGAGGGGAAAGTAGAAGGATCAAGGAGAAAAAGAATAGCAAAAGAAGGAGGGAAATATAGGAGAGGGAGAAGAAGGGGAGTAGGAGTTAGAGAAGATGAGGGTATGAAAAGGTGAGGAGGATAGTAGGAGGAGTAGGAGGAGGAGGGGAGGAGGGGAGGAGGGGAGGAGGGGAGGGGAGTATTAAAAGAAGCAGGAGCAGATATACATTACGAGGAGGAGCAAGAGGTTGACATCTGAGAGAGGTAGGGAGGATAGGAGAAATTGGTGGAAAATGGTAATGGTGACAATACTAAAGACACCAATGAAGCGGATGATGATTATGATAATGACACAGATGAAAATAACATCAAGGCAAGCAATGGAATATGATGAGTTTCACAAACATAAATAATTCCATTAGGTACAATAAACTAAATGATAAAATAATATACATATACTTTTGTAATTATCACTCAATGATTAAGAATAATCAATGTAAGTACAATGATAAATGGACTGAAAAATATATGGCTT
>JZLH01S0502874.1:33012-50944 GCA_001188425.1 Eucidaris tribuloides
CCCAGCGACTGTCCAATTCAAGATGACGTGACTGGGGCGGGGTAGCTTCACTCTTACTGGAGAACACGTGGGTTGCGGATCTGATGAAAAGATAAGGTAAAACAGTACAATACCACGTAGTTGAGCATTAATGTTTAAATCATTATTGCTGTTGTCCAGGGCTAGAAGTCTGTGTGTAGTAGAATATACCCAGTCACAATTAACTTTGTTTGTATTTCTTTGTTAACTCATAACATGCCAAAGTCATAGATCTGCACCAAATAAAACACATAAAATCCATAGAGGTTTGAATCCTCTGGTATGTTAAGAGTTAAACTTACATGTACATGTATATGGGCGAGTGCTGGGTACAAACACACAATATTAATGGATAATAACTAGTGCTGAAAAGCTATAGTTGTACAATTAGATACCCCATTTTTTGTATGTTGCAGAAGGAAGCTCAGAAAAAACCTGTTTTTTAGTTTTCAAGATCAGTGAGTATTTAGAACTTTTCTGAGATGGTTACAGAAACAGAATAATATTGTTTTAATAAATTGAATAATAGTACTCTACTTCTACGAAGGCTACAAGTCAGTGTTATTGCATTTGTGTGCAGGGGAAATAATGTATGTCTATGTACCATGGAAGTGACAATTATTTATGTCAATTTTGGACAACGAGACAAATAAACCTAGAGTTCTGGTAAGTTCTTTTAATGACATACATATAATACTATTTGAAATGTTGATTCTGTTAACACTTACATGAGACTTAATACAAGCTGCCACTAAATCAACACAATACAATATACACGTACACCACAAAGAGTATGTATGCATACACACATCCACAAACACACCTACACACACACACACACACACACACACACACACACACACACACACACACACACACACACACACACACACACACACACACACACACACACACACACACACACACACACACACACACACACACACACACACACACACACACACACACACACACACACACACACACACACACACACACACACACACACACACACACACACACACACACACACACACACACACACACACACACACACACACACACACACACACACACACACACACTTACATAAATACACCTACCAGTACCCACACAAATACACATATAGACAACAATACAGAGAACACAAAAACACAAATAAAGAAAGAAATGGAAAAGAAATCCTTCATCTGCCTTAAATACAAGCCAAGGCAAAAATGACTGGAATCTAGTTCTTCTTCCAATTTCTATAATTCCCTGTGGAAAATATCTTATTCTGCTTCATTTAATTTTGAAAATTACCTCTCAGATACGCTCATCTTGACTAATTACATGGATACGATATATTTTCCTACGTCTAGAGTATTTGAAGGAAACCTTGATCAGGCAGATGAAGCAAGTTGGGTAAATAATCTTTGAAATCAAATGCAATACCAACGTATTTACCAGTACTTGTATTTTTGGTGGGGTCAAATAGACTTATTTTGGATTGTTCAGATTAGTTTTGCAATCAAGCCATACTTTTTAGGGCAAGGGAATTTACATCATTGCATATTTTGTTTCTTGTTATGCAGTTGTATGTATTTCAGCGTGTTTATGATTTAGAAGTTATTTGCTTTCTCAAATGACATTACCTAAGAAAAATCCAACGAAAAATATAGTTTGAATCAGTATATGTGTAATATTTCTTCAACTATACCAATACGCTTCACACAAAAATGAATGCAAAATGCCATATTAGTTCATGATATGTAAAAATGTGGCATATATCTGCCTAACTGCACACAAGGTTGGCAAATTTGGTATCAAAAGTTGTACACAACTCTTGATTAAAAATGTCATGAAATGGCAGCATAAAACCTTCATACATGTACATAACATAGTAATCACAGTTCACGAAGAGGGGGCCATAATATCCTGTACTCCTTCCCCCATGTCTATAGGGTTAGCATACTCTTCTTGCCCCCTTCCCAACTTCAGTCCCATTAGCAGCCTTACCACGTAAAGTGGTTGACATATTCCTATACCACTTGTATCTTTTTTTACCTCATCACACACTGTGCATTAATGTACAAGTCACATGTGATGACATGGAGATCTGCATCACATGGCAGTATACCTTCTTGTATCGATCTATTGGTGCAAGGCCAACCATCACAGTGTTTTTCACCAGTACATTCAAACATACATGATTAAAGGCTTCATGTTGGAAAAGCTGGTTATTTTTCAAAAATTGGTCGATAATTTATCATGTTTAGTTGATGATCCTTGCACATATTCAATCAGGCTAAAAGCATTCCTGATTTAACACAAAAAAGTCACGCTCTTCAAGAGCTGCCAGGCCATACTCATTCATCAATGTTGAAATTTTGAAATTTAAATCATGCATATTATTAATCTTTCCTAGACAAACAGGGACACATGCAAGATGAATGGATATACACAGGGTGACCCAGAAAAAAGGGAAACCATTTTGTGAGAGTGGTACCATCAGATGGGGAACTTGTCTGAATAAAAATGCACCTAGATGTACATACTGTTGAGTTATTTTTGTTCACAAGTCCTTTCTATAAAAACAGGTGTCAGAATCATTTGGCAAAGACCCATGCAGAAACTAGCGTATTATTCTGAATCTACAGATAAAATAAAATAATAATGACTTCACTTTAAAAAAACTCTTTTAACAAAAACTAATCAACCAACACTGACAAGACTTCATTGTATTCATCTTCTTTAAATATGTCATCTTCTGACACCAGTGAATTGGGTTGTGTAAAAGTGAAAGTATGTGGTTCCATTTTTTGGCCCACCCAGTAGGAAATATGAAATTACTGATACCACCATACATTGATGCCTGATAAAACTTGTTTATACAGATGATAACATACGCGGTACCCCGGGATACCAACTAGAAATCCGCCATTTTGTTGAATTATTTACTTATTTTTTAACACAGTACCCTGGGTTACAAAATTATGTAAAAGTTATGTAAAAAGTGTTAGAATTACAAATTTAGCTTCCTTTTTTAACCATTTTTCATAAGTTTAAGCCTTTTTGTTGCGCACTTACGCAGGTTCTGCATCATAAACACTGATTTCAGTGATCATAACTGAAGAAAATACATTTTGGACACACGAGGGCGCTGCATAACGCGGTACACCGGGGTACAACGGTACCCCGGGGTAGCGCGTGGTGCATCAGATAACATTCATTGGTTACCGTATGTTAGCAATAAGATCTTGCTGAAATGTTCATGCTTTTCCTAGGTATTGTAGATTAAAAAATCACATCACACAATTTCAGCCCTTCTTTGTATATCAAGGTTCCAGGACATTTGCGCTAATGAATATTTCATACACTAATCCCAACCCTAACCTTAACTCTTAACATGCCAGACAATTTCAACCTCTATGGACTTTATGTGTATTATTTGGTGCAGATCTGCGACTTCAGCACGTTAAGAGTTAATGCAACCCCTAACCCTATTCTGAACTGGAAACCCAATGGCAACACTAAAAGTAACTCTTTGTCTTTTGAGGTTTTTTCACTGGAGAAACTGTCGCTGCAGCAACTCTTGGGTCATCTATGTCAATGACATGATTAGCCATTCACATGATCAAAGCTCTCGATCAAATATTTTCAGATTTAATTGAAATTAATAAGATGCTTCAATTAATTTGTATGCTTGACAACGAAATACATTGTCTGAAAAGTGATTACTCAAATTATTCCACCAGCCCCATCAAGACTATCCTCAATCTTATCTTTGCACAGTTCCAGACTCTAATCTCCTCTGTGATGGATATGATAACAAAAACTTTCATACAATTCTGTCATCCCGATCTGTTTGCATAGCTTAATGTCGAATAAAGCACCATTAAACCAGGGGTGGTGAATTTCAATCCATTTTTTTCAATTAATTATTAGTTAAGTCATCTCTAAGGTATCATAAATCATTTACCCAGAAGACATTATCTGACAGAGAACGAAATTCAATTTTGTCCTTTCGTTTTTTCGTTTTTCTTTTGTTCGATGCATTGGACAAACACAGGATGTGAGATGTCCGACGTTATGTACACTCATGACGTCAACCGTGAGCGAGATGTTGATCTAGGTCATCACACAAATCACTTTAGGATACTTCAGGCTGCCAATCTGATTGTAACTTCCACATGGAAAAAATGCTGACTTTTGACTAATTTTCAGTAACAAAATATATATATGTGTGTGTGTGTGTGTGTGTGTGCGCGTGCATTTGTAATCTCGCCCAAACAGGGTCATAAGTATGACACTCCACATGTAGGCCAGGGACGTTCCGTGATTTCCTACCTACATGTCGTGCAAATGATTGCAAATTTGATGAGCAAATGAGGACATCATCATTTTTTTAAATAAAATTTTTGGGCACAAAGATTGCATGTTAAAAATCACACATAAAATTCTAAACAGGTGGGCTTCCCTGGTTGGGATGTAGGTGTCCTCAATTGGCGGTTGAATATCACAAGTGTACGTCCATATTTGCATTCCTACTGTTTTTAACACCTGCGTTTTATTGTTGCATTTACATGTAGACTACATTCTTCGTCTTTGTTATGGTAATGTGATCATGTTATGTTAGTCTGTTTGTATGGAGGTAGCCTTAGAAAGGTCAATGGCCTGTGCTACCTCCCCCACACTCGGTATTTGTGGTTTTGTAATTGTTTTGTTGCTGTCGTCGTTGTGTATGTATGTATTAATAATATAGTCTGATCATTCTTATCAATTTGTATTATACTGTATATGCTTTTTATATCTTGTATCGCATGTTACTTTGTTTTTATTGAGATGTGGAAATAAATTTGAATTTGAATTTGAATTAATCAATTACAAATGTGTCCCCATTTAGAGGATTACAAGTATGTGAGTGTGTGTGTATATCACAGTTGGTAATTTTATTCATTTAAAAAAGATCAGATTTGGTAAACATTTGAATTGATATTTTTTTCTGTCCACTTTTGATTAATTAGCATACAAAAATTTAAGCTTTAATTTTATATCTAACTTTACTGGTATATGAAAAATTTGTTTTTCTCTAAAATTATGTGGTTTTCACTTTTTTAACCAACATTCCAACTTTTTTTCTTTTTTCTGTAACATTAAAAAAAACTTAAGCTTTACCACTCATGCTTACTGCACCTTATCAGGGATTTCTCTCAATACACAATTCATTTTTGTGCCCGGAAAAAGGCTCTAAGCACCACAGAATTAATACAATGCTAAGGGCCTTTGTCCATGTACATGACAAATTACATAATTTGGAAAGGTAAGGAGAATTCAGAACTTTCTTTTTCTTCCCCAGTGGCAGTAAATGTGACAAATAGAGATTACCTGGTGGTGTTTATCTTCATCGTAACATAAACGAGGGAAAATACTGAAAAATTCAGTGGTTGATGCAGATTGCCACGGGCAAAAATGTTCTCATTTATTGATTTCTCCAGACGTGAATACATAAATGATAAACATCCCCCAATGATGACTGGTGCATTCAAATCGGGACGATGAACTTTGACAAGTTGAGAAAGTATATACTTCAAATTTTTTACAGTAAATATACAGTGTGTCTAAAAAATAATTGTGCAAATCAAAAGTGCCCTCTTTGGTAGTGAAAACATTTTTGTGACGTAGTGCTTACATCACCATCAAGGGCATAGTCTTAGCTTTCAAATACCGTTTGTTCTGTTCAGTTTGCTTGTTTTAATCCTGAGATATGTTCAGTTAACAATGAAAAAGTAAAATCACGAAAGTGCCACTTTTACTACAGTCAATATAGCATCAGATTGTCTTCCCGTAAAAATGACACAATTGTAATTCAACCCTTTTGTTGTTTACAAGATATCTCAAAATCAAAACAAGGAATTTGAACAGAATAAACATCATTTGAAAGCTTAAACTTCGCTGTTGATGTTGACGTAAACATGTGTCACAGCAGTATTTCTAACTGTCAAAGAGGGTGCTTTTCATTTGTACAATTTTTTTTGAGAAGTGCTGCAGCATGTCTCAAAAATTGTGCAAGTAAAAAGCACCCTCTTTGGCAATTAGAAAATACTCTTGTGACATGAAGCTTACATCAAAGTCAAGAGCAAAGTCTCAGCTTTTAAATGTCATTTGTTCTGTTCAATTTGCTTGTTTTAATCTCAAGATATCTTGTAAACAACAAAAGGGTGGAGTACACAACTGGGTTCACTCTTACAGGGATGGCACCAGTAAAGTAGCACAATTGTGATTTCACCCTTTCCTATTCAGATAACATATCTCAACGATTAAAACAGCAATTGAACAAAACTAACATTATATGAAAGCTACAACTAATTTCTTGACGTTGATGTAAGCATAATGTCACAAAAGTATTTTCTAATTGCCAAAGAGAGTGGTTTTCACTTGCACAGGTTTTTTTTTTTTTTTTTTAGACACACTGTATTACAAGATGCAAGAATGTGGTGGTCATTTATACACATATTTTCATTTATTTCTCTATGTAAAAATGTGTGTATATCTACCATTTGTGTGTGTGTGCATGTGATTTTCTCATTTTAAAGACATCATATAACATTGTGGAAGATCCATTTTAAAAATTGTCAAACTTTGCCATCTGACATATATCTGACAGTGTTTGAATGGACAAATAAAGACCCTACAACACAAAAGTTCTTACAGTTATGTTGTCACTTGTAAAATAGGTACAGATAAAAAAAATGGCACATGAATTATTCTTGGTCGATGAAAATTCTGCAAAACAGCAGTCTATGGGGGAAAACTGGAATGGTCACTTTATGATTTTACTTTTTTTAAGCACTTAATAATCATTTTCAAATGTAATTTTTTCAGGGCTTCATTTTTAGACCTTATCAAAGACACTAGTATCACGTGGGATCATGTAGCTCACATTTTTAAAATGGAAATATTGTTATACGATGTCTTTAAGTGGCATTCTGTAATTATTGACAATTTTGTTTAAAAGACTGCATCTCAGAGACTGTACTTCTGTGTGAATCCTTGGTAGTCCGTCATGATTGACTCTGCCCTATCAGTGATGCCGTCAAGCGATTTAAACGATGAGCCCTGGCTCAAAAATGTTTTATGCCGGAACGATGGAAATATTTACATCGACCTTCAATCCATTGGGCCTCAGGTGTTACGCCGATAATGCAGTGGTAATGCTACAGATTTGATGCCAATAGAAATGCATGTCTTAAGGCCACCGCATAATACACGATCGGCTACGATCCGATTTTGGCAATAAATCGCAGTAGCATTTAATATGGGTATTTTAACGAATAAAACTTATTTGATTCGGGTTCTGAATGATAATATGAATACTTGAAATAGGATTTTGGTGCGCTGTCAGCCTTGAACCCAGAGTAAGAGCCAAATTATTTTCAAATCGTAGACAATTGTAGGATCGTCTTCTTTGACATCCCTACGATTCGGAGCTGATTTGGCTTTTCCTCCAATTAGAGAGCTTGAAACAGGCCATATTTTCGATTTTTAAGTTTCTGTATGACTATTCAGAACCTTAATAAACAATTGTGATGTTTTAAAATGATTATATCAAACGCTATTCCAGTTTGTTCCGAAATCAGATCGGCAACCAATCGTGTAGTGTGCAGTGGGCTTTACTTGTAGCTCCGTCTGTTGGTTAGTCCATGTTAAACCAATGGTGGTGTGTGAAGGGAGGGGGAGGGGTATGAGAAGGCATCTGCCCTTGATCCCCCCCCCACCCCAAGTTGTCCCCCACCCCATTCAAGGATTGATTCTTTTTACACTTTTTTATCCAATAGGGAAAGACCAAAGGAAAAAAAAAACCTGATTTAAAACACTAGAATGCTATTTTCACTCAAAGAAAGGGGGGGGGGACCTCTCTTGGGAACCATGCAAAATATACCATGGAAGATTTTCGGATGTAGTCCTATTCTGCTGTTAGGGCCAAAGGACTTGACATAAGAAGGCTCTGCATTGAATGTGTTTGTGCTTGAATTACACCTGGGAATTGATATGGTTTCATTCTACTTTTCTTTCTTCTCATCCCTGATATCTAATCTTTTTATTGTGTATTTCCGCCCCAATTTCCACGGATTTAACAATCGCATCAGACCCTCTGCTTCCGATGGAGCTATCAAATTCCCTGCTCTTTGCAGTACTTCGTTTCACCAGTGAATTTGATACCCCTTTTCCAGATTTTAGCCTGTTTTTGATACCCAATGTGATTACATGGCTGGTGTTGTAAATCTTCCCTTTTTGCATGTTTTCACATGGAAATGGGTATTGATCAGACACTTCCGGGAAATATAAACATAACTAAACAGCATTCTGGGCTTGCGCATTACACACGTACCATTTCCGGATACTTCACAATTAAACTGAAGTGGTCATGGTGCATGTTTTTGACATGAAAACAGATGTTCATAGATGTATGCAGTGATGCATGGTCACATGCAGATGATGGATGATGATAATTGGGTGAAGTAGTCTACAGAGGTAGAGTTAGAGAGGGTAGGGGTGGGGTGGGGTTGCAAGGGTAAAGACAATCCTACAAGACATGGCATCAGCTCATCAGGGCTGATTTATGTGACAGAGACTTAAAGACGAAGGCAATTGTCATTAAACTCCATCCAAATTATTCATGTAATAAAAACATGCAATGATGATGATGATGGTGGTGATGATGATGATGATAGTAAACATGATGGTGATGATGAAGATAATGATGACAACCTAGAATTGTACAAGAAGAGAATATGTTGATAAATGAGGAGTTACTCATTTAACATTCATTATGACTGTCTTGTTTCTTCTTAATGCCGATCAACATATCTTTACAAAAACATTCAGTAGCAGTGGAAGTTATTCTGTCAAAGACAATTTGTCGCCCTGCTAGTAAAAAATGGTGTTAGCATTCGCTCTAAGCAGAAGGACATTGATGGTCAAGTACCTCTAACTTGAAAAACACTGGCGTATTTCATGTATTCTATGAAAAAAAATGTGATAATATATCTAGATCCTTCTGTCAGTGTGTTAAGTGCAAACATCAAACATGCCAGAGGTTTTCAAGTTATACTAACGTCCTTATTCCAGCCAGGCAACAAATATAGTTTGACTATACTCTCCATACACCTCGGCCTGGGATATCTTTGCTGAATGGCATCGTCTTTTTATGGATAAAATGGAATCAATCATGTCTTGATTACATTTCAATAACCTTGCCTCACTGAAAAATAATGAAGTCACAACTCTTAACGTGCCGAAGTCGCAGATCTGCACCACATAATACACATAAAGTCCATAGAGGTTAAAATCCTCTGGCACGTTAAGAGTTAAGGAAATTAGCTAGTCCTCCCAAGTTATCATCGGAGGTCAAAATTAGTGTTGCACGACTAAGTCGCGAAAAGTCGTAGTCGCGACTACCTGCACGGAGTCGCGACTCCGACTATCGGAACGCAATAGTCGACTTTATATCACATGTTAATTTGTATTAAAAACTGAGTCAAAAGACATTAAAATTGAACAGAACTACCAATCATTTATCTACCATTTTGTGGCAGAAATGAATCCCCTATCTCTCTTCGATCACAAATCAAACAGAACTGCCAAAATGTACTTGGATCAGCCTATAATCGTGCAATGCTATCATACATGTTGCCATATACGTTGCACTCACTGCGACTCCGACTGCGACACCCATGCACCCGACACCACCAATCTTGAACACACTAAGACGTTGAACACTGATAGTCGACTAATAGTCGGAGTTGCGACTATTGGTGGGCGACTAGTCGACTCTCTAAAATGCTGAAGTCGTGCAACACTAGTCAAAATCCTTTGGGCTGGGGCATTGATCTCAGAAATCTGAATCCACCTGCTCCAGGGGGAATTCCCTTGACCTTGGACATTATAGGTACTAATATTTGAATGATTATGCACATCTTCATGGGGTCCCCCAGGTATTTCAGTGTTGCATTTAGTCATGAGCAGTGTGCTTGCTCAAATCAGTCAAAAATCAATCATGAGAGCTGAATTCATGAAACAAATTCATTTTATTTCAGCTGAAAGTCAAAATGTGCAATACAATACCACTAAGATACGTCAAATGACACATATTCATCAATTGAACAGAATTATAAAATTTATAGTTTTATATCTGGCCTGTTTTATTTGTATTATAATGTCAGGGTGTGTGTGTGTGTGTGTGTGTGTGTGTGTGTGTGTGTGTGTGTGTGTGTGTGTGTGTGTGTGTGTGTGTGTGTGTGTGTGTGTGTGTGTGTGTGTGTGTGTGTGTGTGTGTGTGTGTGTGTGTGTGTGTGTGTGTGTGTGTGTGTTGATTCACTGTGTCTCCTTGGTCTCAATATATCCATTTTTCTTTTTATATTGGTATTATGGTGTTAGAACTGTAACTGAAACTTCCATTCAAAATTTCATCGCATCAAACAATCAACAATGACTTAATTTTTCCCACTCGCTCAAAATAACCCTTAAAACAAAGGAAAAAGAAAAGAAAACAAACCTGTTAATTATTTGACCTAGAAGCACCTTTTTGTTCCAACCTGGGAAATTAGGTCACAGTTTGTGGCTACGAATGAGGTAAGAAACACTTTGTTTCGATTCTAACCGTGATCTGGTGTCAGGACACTCGATATTTCACAGCTACTTGATGACACAATCAACAACTCCAACAACTCAATTAAATCCAACATTTTGGGGGTATTTTAAGATTTAATTTACATGGAAACAGAGCAAAGATTCAACAACAGCACAATACCAACACATGTATATTTTGAAATGGCTCTTTCATTAGAAAACAATTTTAAAGATGCAAATTATGACAAATATCCACTATGGACAATTCAGGTCACAAATAAGCACTTACGCACATACAGACACATAAGGATTATTTTTAGTATCACCATTCATCAACAATTCCAAAATTTTTATATATATACGTTTTTGCAACAAATCACGGCATAAATTGTAGTCAAGTCCAGTCTAATTAGCTACTTATTACTACCTGGAATAAACGGCAATGGAGCCAGGATAGCCGTGGATCAAATTCAAAGGATTCCCATAGGCGATACCGCATCACCTCCGAACAAACCCAGAACACCTCCTGCCTAATAAATATCACATTATGGGAGAATGACGTACGTTTCTCCGTTCGTTGTAAATGTTAATTGCCTCGCGGTTTTGGCCGGGAAGGCCACTGATTTGGGCCAATCAAGCTCGATTAGGGGATTCAAGGGTTCAGCCCGAGACCAGATTCCTGCAATAACACTACGTTGACATATCCGTCAAAGTGCACCGTAAGGGACAGCCAAACTGCTCATTCGTATACATTCAGAAGTCTTGGCATATACTGTGAAGTCATAGCACTGGATACATTCTGAAATGTACGCAGCGATAAAAGGCCACCATTTCCCCATCTAATCGCTGATTATTTTTGAAGTGCTATTTGACAGGCAAAATTTAGTTACTGTAAATGTCAAATACGAGAATGATACAAATTTTAAAAGGGATAAGTCATGAGGTACGTACGTTGTACAATTTTGCTCTTCTTACTCAACAGTCATGCGTATTGTTCATTGAGGGTGTTTTAACCTGAGAGGGGGTGTGTTAAACTGTGATTACCCCAACACATTTCAATTTTTTTTTTAAATGTGACATTCGAAAGCTCTGACAATTTTTGGAATCTTCCCAACGGATTTATCTTTAAATTTCTGGGTGAAAGCATTTATTTGTGACTGATTGCCATTCAACAAAAACAGCAATCATCAAGTCATGACTTACTTACTGCTATAAACATCCAAGAAGGTCACCCCTCATTTCAAAAGGTAGATATTTCTAAAAGGGCAATTCCGCGAAAAAATGTTACCCAAACTCAAAATCATGATATCTGTAATAATTCCAAAAATATATGTGCTACAGTGATAAATTTAGTATCATACAATAGAACTCATCAAACTCTTTAATTTGAGTGGTATTTGATTACATTTGAAGTATATTTAGACATACTTTTCATCAAAAAACCCATTTTCTTGCAAAATTTTCAAATCTTTTTTGAAAAAATGCACAATCTTTGAGTCTCATTATTTCACATTCAACAGCACTTCAGAATTAACTTATAGTAGTTTCTGGTTAAGAAAGGACCAACAATGACTACTATTAGCTTTACATTAGTTATCAAATGCATTTAAGTATAAAAATAAGGACCTAAAAAAGTGGTCCGAGGTGTAATGTCCATAACGTTAAAAATGTAATGTCCGTAACGCATCATTTATGGTCCTGTATGGGATATACTGAATCTGTTGTATCTAATTATCATCCTACAACTTAAACAGGTCCTCAGCACCCATTTCAAAAGAAAATTGGCTTCAATTCATGCTTAAGCTCACAAAATTGTTGACAAATGCATTGGTAGCTGAAAAGTCATGTCCAAAAAATGTAATGTCCGTAACGGCAAGCATTATGTGTGATAACTACCAAACGATAAATAGAAACTACTTCAAATTTAAACTGTTAACACTTCAGGGTGACCTGTGTGAGATTACCACAATTAGGTTCAGAATGATAATGATGGTCTTCTAGAAATAAGCCCCCAAAGTTGCAGAAATATTGTCTGAATGTAATGTACGTACCGCTGGAACTGCCCAAAAGGTTTTTCTATCGTAAACATTTCTAGATATTCATCAATGAAATACCACATGGGAGACACCGTACTTCCTACATCACGGAAAATCGGAAGCAGTCGAGTGTAGGCATCATTGCCGTGGGCAAGCACAACAGTTAAGTGGATGAACTAAATAAAACAAGGAACTTCCACAATTTATCAAACAAAAATAGAGTATTCAATTAGCTTTACCACCAAGGAATAGACTACTACTAAGAATATTGTAGGTTGACCAACATAATTTGGACTGCTAAATCAATAAATATTCATTCTGTGTGTCATCTTAATCCACTCATAGCAGGTGATCTGTAAAAAGGACTTCCATGAAAAATTTGAAAATAAATGGGGTGTAGAGTAAGTAAAACTATAACAAATTCATTGTAAATACTCTTGGACCAAACTTCGAAGTATATATCTGTCGGACTTGCACATAATAATTTAAATAACAAGTGGTACATATACAGACATAATTACATCAAGGTTAATTGACCAAAAAAAATACAAACAAAAAGAAACAGACATACAGATGAGGCAATGGTTGTTCAGCTATTTCCCAGTTGTTGTTGTTGTCGTTGTTGTTGTTGTTGTTTTTTTTTGGGGGGGGGTTGGGGTTGGAGTTGGGCGGGGAAATAAATCTTGTACAGTTGTTGAATCTTTACTCTTTAGATAACTGCATGACCCTTACTGCAATATCTGTTTCAGGACATGTTTCAATAGATACGTCGACTACACTGCGCAGTGCTAAGTTAATACTATTTTGTGGTGAACACTGAATACTCAGCAACTTTTAAATTGAATTTACTTTAAATTAATTGGGGACAAATGAGACAGACAGAGTAAAAAAGATAAACTATAATTTCTTACTGTAAGAATATAACCAATATGAAATCAATTTAAGAAAATATGCCAGTACTTCAAGAGGTAAACACACACATACTTTCAAATGCACACACACACACACACACACACACACACACACACACTCCTTGTGATTGGTTGAAGCAAGGTGATTCACAGTCCACCTGAAAAGAAACAAAGCAATTATAGACCAAATTTGTAAAAAAAAAAAAAAGTCAAGAAATGTTAGAAATGAAGACATTTTATCCAAAACTGTAAATATTACCAGATTCATGATCGCAAATGGATGAATTGACACATTTCATGTGAAAAACAATGAAACATGATGATTTAAAAGCATGTGTTTGTGTGTGTGTGGTTGACCTGTGCACTTGCACAAACAATCAAAGTACACTACATAAAGTCACAAAGTAAGCAAGCCCTGTAATTTAGCTGATTTAATCAAGAAATTATTTGGAAAGGGTGGGGTGAGTATGGATTTAATCATTTATATAAAACAAAATTGAATCATTTTTTTTTTGAGGGATAAAGATAAAAGGTACTGTATATGGATAATGCAAAGGATTATTAATTTGTTTGATCATATAGCCCTGTTTTATTTCTTGCTTCTGGGGCAGAAGAAAATTATATCTAAATGCTGGAATAAATTGTTTTCCTAATTTAGCCAAAGGGCATCAAAACCACAACCCTAAAATTCATTTTTAAAAAGAAATGTGTATGCCTATGTATCAACAATGTATGCTTTTCAATTTCATCTAATTGAATTTCGCTGATTAGAAGTAAGGACGTGATTAAGAGATAACAATCCTCCCGCTAATCTAATCATCAAGTTAAACAGCCGCAACGTTCCGAGGCGGTGAATACCCATTAGTGGCACAATTACCAGGAACGGGGTCGATGCAGCGGCCACGGTTACGGTGAACCGGTCGCTTGCCCTTTTGTGACTTTTGGAGGGCCCATGACAGTAGTGAGTACAGACAGTTCATGACCTCTGCGTTCGTGCATCGTCGCATCGTGAAACTTTGTCAATCCCTCGATGTTGTGTGGAATTCATGTTAGTTTGTTATGTGTGGTATTGACCCAAAGTGCAGGCGCACTATTTTAGGATCATTGTGATCTGCGGAGTGTAGTATGTGCCGCAAGTACACCTACACAACGCCAACTTGAATGTTGATTTCATTGTTATAACACTAGTAATAACAGCTGTCTGTTGGTGTGCAATGGTAAAAGTACATGAAGTACTCTTTCTACTTCTACTACCACTACTACTAACACTACTGGTGTTACTTTACTACTATTGCTATTACTACTATTCTACCACTGCTACAGTATTAATTACAACTGGTGCTATATACTTTACTTCTCCTGCTGATTACTACTACTACTACTACTACTACTACTACTACTACTACTATTATTACTATTACTGTTGCTACTACTACTACTACTACTACTACTACTACTACTATTAATACTACCCCTAATACTACTGTACTACTATCACCCCTAATATTACTGAACTACTACCACTGCTTCTAGTTACTAGTTCTACTTCAGCTGTACTACTACCCCTACTGCTGATGCCACTTTTACTACTGCAACCCTTATTTCCACTACTACTTCTACTCATGTAGTACAAATACTGGTAATAGCAGTAGTAGAAGTAGTAATAGTAGTAGTAGTTGTAGTTGTTGTACAATTAGTAATAGTAGTAGTAAGGTAGTAGTAGTAGCAGTAGTAGTAGTAGTCATTGTTGTGGTAGCAGTAGTCATGGTAGTGGTAATGACAGTTCAAGAACTACAAGGTCTGTAATCTTGATACACCCACCTACACAAAACCTCCCTCATACAAGAAATACAACCTTGCTGAAGGAAACTAAAAAATAGTACTGAAGGTGTTTAATACACCCACCCTGTCAGCACGGCCTTATGTGCTGTTACGATGGCAACAAAGTCTCCCTACACATTAAAAAAAATGTCTTCCACATCTTCATCCCAACACCAATATGTGTACCAACTTTCAAGAGAATTGCTCTAACAATTCATAAGGAAGTAGTTTGATCTGCAATATTATCTTGATTTTCATAATATGCTATTACCATTGTAACACAATTTCTGAGACATTCAAATATGCCTTGCACATCTTCACCCCAAGACTAATGTGTGTGCCCAATTTCATGAGCAATGCTTGAGAAATGAGGAAGAAGTTTGACCCACAATATTTTCTCCTGATTTATTGCCATAATATGCTTCTTTTACAATGGCAACACAGTTTCTGACACATTCAAACAATATGTTTTGTACATCTTTACCCCAAGACTATAATGTGTGTGCCAAATTTCATGAGCACTTGCTTGAAAAATGATGAAGTTCTTGGTTCCGCAAGATGTGCAACGGACCGACCGGCCAACTGTATGCTGATTCCTTTGTTGGGGTATACAAATAATAGTAGGATTGCTTTGGGCTTTCATGATTCTCACATTAATCATTGCAATTTTTATCCCATCATTTGCAGCACACAAACAAGGTTGTTACAATTCAAGCTTATGATAAAAAAAAAAAATCCCTAATTTGTGAGAAATGTGCAGTGTTATGTTACAATGAAACTGTATAAAAGGATGAGCCTCTAATCAGCTCGGTTTTTCTGAAGCTTGGGGCAAAATTTGGTGATTGAATATATTTCACCTAAAGCAAAATATTCTGTCTAATTGGAAAAACAGCAACAACAGAGAGCAGTACTTGGTATTGTAGAAGTTAAAGGCATTGTATAACAATGTTTCTAGTTTAAAAAATCTGAGCTACATGATTTCCCTATGCTACCAGTGTCTCTGATAAGGTCTAAAATTGAAACCCTGAAAAAAATTGCAGTTCAAAATGATAATTATGTTGTTTTAAAAAGTGAAATCATTTAGCTGCCATTCCAGTTTTCCTCCAAAGACTACTGTGTTGCAGAATTTTTGTCAGCTGACAATAATTCATGTGCTGATTTTTATCTGTCTATATTTCACGGTGACAACATAACTGCCTGATATTTTGTGTTCTAGGGTGTTTATTTGTCGATTCAAACACTGTCAGATGTTTCAGATAGCAAAGTCTAACAATTTTTTGAATGGGGCTTCCACAATGTTAATATTGTGTCTTTAAATATCAAATATATCACAGTCGTAGGATTGTAATTTGAACAATATACTACCCTCCAAGAGGAAGTTACAAAATAATGACGACGTAAAAAGGCAACAATGCTCTCTGGATTCTAGGAAGACAAAACAAAAATAGATGTCTCCTGATCACAATACCATTTCATAATAAACATATCTATGACCAAAGTTCACGCCACATGAAATGATGGCTTCCTATAGGTGCCTCATTACAGCTCATATATATTTCATTTTTGATAAAGAAATTTACAGTGTATTTTCGACCACGGATCTTGATTTATGGCAATATGGCGATGATACACTGCGGGGGTAATTTGGTTTCCTTTTCAAACGCAGTTTGACAATTTTCAAACAAATATTATTACTTCAAAATGAAAATGTCAGGGAGACCTTTGGTATATTTGGCAATTTTGGTTTTGAATGCAGGGAGGAGAATATTATAAGGTTAGGATCATTTATCTGTTTAGATATGACTAGATGAGCCATTGTGATTGTTTCAGGGTACTGTAAAACCAGAAATTTTCGCGAGCATTTAACTTTCGCGAATTTTGCCAGGAGTCTAAATTCGCGAAAGTAAAATGCACGTGAAAGTTTACACAACTTTCTTGAATGCCAGTACGAGACCGTGTACTAGACAAGTCACATAACTCAAGCAAGATACACAACAAGTATTAGTGCACTGTACTGGGTGTCATTTACGACGGTCGCAATGATACATTTTGATGAAACGGTGTTTCAGACGCATAAAAACAAATATTTTCCTTAAATTGTTGTGATAATTCATAAACTAAAACACCCAAATGCTTCTTCCTAGCAATTTTGCTACATTTTATATTTTTCAAGGTCGGTGATTCACGAAAGTTTCATGTACGTGAAATGGCAGTTGGCTCCTATTCGCGAACGTTTCATGTCGCGAAAATAAAGTGTTTTACAGTATTCTTTCTATCTGCAAACTTAAGTTTTATGGTGTTAATTCCCTTTAAAGGTAAAACGTATTTTGGGGAAAATCTAAAAAAACACACAACACTTTTTAGGTATAGTTTTGGTCGATCAGTCAAAATTTCATTCAGTAGGATATTGTCATGCAAGACATTAGAACAAATGATTAAACCTTCTGAAAATTGTTTATAATGACATATTGTGATTTTTGTTTATTTATCACGGAGAAAATATCACTACGTACATTTCAAGGTACTGGTGTTAAT
>JZLH01S0502896.1:3690-18403 GCA_001188425.1 Eucidaris tribuloides
TCTGCACTTTAAAACATGGCTATGCAAAGTAATAACCATATTCCAAACATATGTCCAGGACTGTATGTTTCAAGAACAATCTTTTTCAACCACTGATTTCTGTTGGGAAATATTGTAACTCAAAGGGAATTTCCGTTTATTCACGGGGTCATAAGGACCATCTACAAACTTAGCTTATTGTATTCAGCGCCCTGCGACTTCCTAATTCAATAATTTTTAGAACGTACCTTATAGGGTACGAACAGAAACGATACTTCGTAACGTTGGGGTTAATGAAGTAGAATTGAATTTGAATTTGAATTGAATTTGCATATAAGTATTCTATTGTCTTTTCCAGAGATCCAAGTAAATCAAGTCCCGACGCAACCCCAGGAACGGGAGAAGATAGCTGGCCTGTTTACACTATTCCTGAATTACGTTACAAGGAGTTGTCTCTTGACATGGAAGAAGTGAGAGCTGTACGGGCAAGACAGTGTCACTTTTGGAACGAATATCTCCCAACTCTGATGACTTTTACCGGTATGTTCGCATAATGTCCCATGGAACAAACTTGCGAAAATGAATTCGTTAATATACCAAGCAAAGAAGCAAGGCGATACACCGGCTGTTTTCAAGTCAGTTAAATAAACTAATAATACAAGAAATTAAAACATCAATTACAAACGTCTCATGAAATTATGGTGACCTATAGAATATGAATAAGTTCCGAAGAAAGTCGTGTGTTCACATTAAATTGTTGTTATCAAGCGTAGCTTAGTAATGACACTTACAAAACTAGTAGGTGACTGGTTCAAACCCCAATTATGTCGCCCCTTTTCTACTTCATTAAATTAAAAGAGATTTAACATTTGCTTAATTGTAACATGGATCTTTTTTTTTACGTCCACGCTAATAAATAGAGAGTACAGGTGTAATGATTGCAAAACACCATTCTCTCTGCCAAGGTTTCATTCCATTACAAATTGTCAATGAATAGGAGCTGGTCTATTCTGAAAAAAACATATATAATTATAGGATTATCAGCACAGATATTGATATTCCAAATCACAGGAGGTTGATATAAATTGATGATTTAAACACCTGATATCTGATATTATTCCTTCACAGAAAACATGGACGACGTTGAACGCGAATGGCGGGAAAGTTACAGTTCATGGAAGACCGATCTCGCTGACTGGCAGATAATGTTTGAAGAGTACAAGGAACAACCAACGTGTAATTAAAGGCAGGGAACACTCATGCCCTTTGGAATAACGTGTCTGTGAAATCTGAAGATCAGTGATTACCTACACTTTGAAAAATGTACCAAAAAGTAAAGTAACTTTCATATATAGACTTCGAAACTCGCTGAACTAAATCATTTCAGAAATATATTCTTCTTTGAATGATAATTTGTATGAGACTGATACATAGAATGTGCAACGTTCATGAATACATAAGGAACACATGTGTATATTATTTCTTAAATTATACATGATAATCACACATGCACTGTAAGGTTCTGAAAGTAGACTTGGTAGACTGGGAGTTTTTTTTTCAATCAAATCAAAGTCTAACGGTCACAATAATGCCACGAAAACTGAGTTTGTAGCTCCTGTCTGTGTGGATATACCAGACTTTCTGCACACACTGTTTGTGTTTGCGTTGAAAGTGCGAAGGCTATACTTGTTTGTACCAGGTGTTAAGGTGTGGTCGCGTCTGTATTGTGTTTAATCCCCAATATTATTTACACTGGTGAAGTTTCAGTATACATTGGATATACGTTAGAGTGATGACGTAAAAGTTGAAATATTATTATTACCAAAGTGCAACAAAACTACGCATTATTAGCATTAACATGCACGGCAGGGGCGGCGGAACCGGGGGGGGGTAGGGGTAGGGGGGCACCCCCAAAAATATCCGGTAAAAAAGTGCCCTTTTTGAAGTCACACTCTTTTTAATATATGCAATTTTGTCCCTGAAGATGATGCCTTTCTGTTATCTACTATGTTATATTTATAATTTTTTCATTCATTTTCTTTCGTTTTTTGTCCCTTACGGGGCATGTATACAGTACAAAGAATACATAATTGGGTAAATTATGTTCAACAAACATTTTTTGCCCCAAAAAGGCATTTGGCATTTCATCTTAATGTCCTCATCAGGTAGCAAAATTAAGCCCTACTACTGTTTGCCCCACTACCTTTCCCCCATTTCACTTAAAGGCAAATAGTGATATATTTTCTAAAATAAACGTGCCTTCTTTTGTGAGTGAGGTGAAACCTTTATATATATATTATATTATTATATAGATAATATATATACTATATATATATATATATATATACGCCACTTTCGTTACTGAAGGTGATTTTCGATTTATTTTGTTGTTTATTCTATGTATTTTTGCCCCCGATGTGGCACGTCGTAGAGTAAAAAGAATACTAATTGTTCATCGAAGAGGCGGGCATTTGACCTCTCATCTAAGTGCTCTCGGGGTGACAAAATTTGGCCCTTTCCATTTTGTTTTCGTGATGATATTTCATGTGTTTTTCAAGCGATAAAAAGTGTCTTTCGTGAGGGAACCATTCGACGGTCGCCTTTCATTCTCTTAAACAAAGAAAATCAAGAATGCCCATTTTTCCGTAACAAAACTTTGCGTATTCTACAATGTGCATCGTGATTATAATTTATGAAGTACATGTATATTTGGATGCACTACCGTGCAGATGGGGTACATGTACTTGGTAGCAGTTAAAGTACTTGGTCGGACTTGGTATAATGCTCAGAGTCACACTTCATTAAAAACACAATTTTGCTTTACATTAATTTTTCAATGTTTGTCTACATCAAGATCTATTGTAAAAAAAATAACGATTATGTTTCATGGACATCAGTTAAGAATTGTAAACCAGAGAAGACGAAAGTTTTACGATTATTTTTTTTCCAAAACCGCTGCTTGCTCCAAACAAACTACTATGTGTCAAAACACCAATTGTTATACATGTAAAATGAATATCAAATGAAATATTTGTCCGGAAAATACCGAAATAAAACAATTCAATTCAATTCAATTCAAAAATAAATTCCATTCCGAAACTACGTGTTAGTTTGTTTTATTTTTTTATCAGGGCAGCCTGCCGTCCGAAACTCTTTGCTCATTAATTCCTATGGATCCGTTTGATCTAGACATATGTTCTTTATCTTTTGAACACCCTACCAACATCTAGAGTTTTAATTAGCCCCAAAATTGTCCACAAAGCAAATTTTGCAACCTAAAATATCCAAATTTTCCCAAACCTCTCGCTCGCGGAGTAGATATTTATTTCATGTTTTGATAATAAATCCTCTTCAAAAACGTTTTGCTACACTTCAACAAATTCAGAGTTTCAGAGTAATTAGCGCCAGAATAGACCACAAAGCGATGTTACAACTTAAATGTCCAAATTCCCCCCCCAAATATATGTATGTATTTCTTGTTTTTATAATCAGCAATTCCCTTCAAAAAGGTTTTGCTCAAGTTACATTACCAAGAAAAAATGGCTACTTCAAAGCAAAAACGTAATCTGGTGGTAAACAATATGTGCTTGCACCCGATACCCCTTTTGACATATAAATGCCCCTTTTTGGCTTTGTCCTCCCTACCCCCCTCCCCTTCCCACAAAACTACGTTCCGCCGCCCCTGATGCACGGCATGATCCCTGTAAGCAATTCAAAACAGCAGAAAAACAGCTGTCCTATGAAGAGTCCCAAATACACTGTAAACTTTATTAGATATACTAGTATATCAACTGGTGTGTTTACGTGCAGTTTGATCCGTACTCGAAATAAACTTTCAGGAGCTCCTTATTCTATACCTATCCGTCTCCAGAGATATTGTATTTTCTGTGTGTATATATGTATGTATGTATGTATGTATGTATGTATGTATGTATGTATGTATATAAACTCCTTAAAAAAGTTTGGAAATCTGAGTTTGATCGGTTATACCTTCCGTTTCATAGTAATAATCAATGCAATCTTGGTATCATCGGAAAGATTACTGAATTTTCTTTAAAATGATACCCTACTTGTTATGATTATGCAACCAGGGAAAGGGCGGTATCATAAAATGTGGTGTAAAGTGTAAATTGAAAAGCTGCAAAATGACCAATGTTCGGCAAACACCCAATTTTGTTGTTGTTGTTGACTTTTTCAATGTCTCTTCGGTTATTATGCACTCTTATTGACATGGATTGAAAGAAACACCTGCAAAAGTAAGCAAACAACAACAACAACAAAAAGTGAAACAACCAAATAAACATGTATGGGCATTTAAAAACTGGATATAAGGCATTTAATCTTATAGACATGTAATCTCACCACATTAACACAACAAAGTGATAAAAAAAGTGTCAGGAGCTTGATTTGCATGGATTATTATGTTTATCTTCCCATGGATGTTTGATTTCATCAATGTTCATTGATTTTAATAACATGATCGGCGTTCAGTATCGGGTGGACATGGTGGAAGACCCACGTACCTGCACCACCGCCTGGCACCACTCCTATATGTTATTGATGAGCTTTGTGATTCGTTGCTGTGTGTTGGTATCCCGGTTGGTATTCCACTCGTCAATCAGTAATTGACGCAAACCTGCCAATGTCGTTGCATTTGTGACTCTCTTCCGTACAGCCCAGCAAGGTTGATCCCACAAATGTTCAATGGGGTTGAGGTTTGGGCTGCTTGCAAGCTAGTCCATTCTTGTGATACACTCTCTCTGAGAAAATCCATTCAAATCAAGCTCCTGACACCTTTTTTATCACTTTGTGGTGTTAATGTGGTGAAAGGTCTGCGAGATTACTTGTCTGACGTCCAGTTTTTAATGACCATGTTTTTTTTTCACTTTTTGTTGTTGTTGCGTGCTTATTTTGCAGGTGTTTCTTTCAATCCATGTCAATGTTCACAATAGAGCGTATAACAAGCAAAGAGACAATGGAAAACTCACCTATCAACAACAACAACAATTGGGTGACTAACCGAACTTTGGTCATTTTGCAGCTTTTCAATTTACACTTTGCACCAAATTTTAGAATACTACTCTTTCCCTGATGGCATAATCATAACACGTAGGGTACCATTTTAAAGAAAATTAAATACTATTTCCGATGATACAAAGCTTGCATTGATTATCACTACGAAACTGGAGATATAACCGATCAAACTCAGATTTCCAAACTATTTTTGAGGAGTTTATATATGTATGTATGTATGCTGCATGTATGCATGTATGTATGTATGTATGTATGTATGCATATTTGCATGTATATGCATGTGTGTATGTATATATGTATGAATGTATGTATGTACATGTATGTATGCATGTTTGTATGTATGCATGTATGCATGTGTGTATGTATGTATGTATGTATGTATGCATGTATGTATGTATGTATACATGCAGGTATGCAGTGGCGTAGCGTACGGGTGGGGGGGGGGCACGTGGGCACGTGCCCCCTCAATCGGCTCGACCCCCCCAAAAAAAAACAAAAAAAAAAAACGGTACCGTATGGGGATTCTAAGACGGGCCCCTCCACCCACATCATCCCCTCCCTGGCATATAAAAAAAAATCTGTGGCCTGTCATTGTACCAAATTGAAGGTCTGTTTTCTTGACTTTGCATGTGCACCCCTGAAAAATACAGGCCTGAATAAATACTTACATAGGCCTAATTGCGTTTGTGCTCACATGAATTATTTCGAATTACTTTTAAAAAATACACCTCAAAACGCGTGTTTCTTCTTGGCGTTTCAAAGTTTCCCTAACCACTCGCTTGCTACGCTCGCTCGTGGAATTCCCTTTTAACGAAATTAAATGTATAAGTAAGGAAAAATAGGACCTATTTCTGTAAAATCAAGATCAAAAAGGCGATTTTATACAAGATTACTGAAGTTGGTTACACTTTAACACACAAAAAATTGCCAAAACAACCCCTAACGTTACAGTACCTCTATTTCGTACGCTTGGCGTGCGCAGTGCTTTAAATACACTTTCTGAAAACGAAACTTCGGGCGAGTCACTGTGTGACCCCACCCCCCATGAGTTGATCCACGGTACGCTACTGCAGGTATGTATGTATGTTTGTAGCTATCTACATAATTATTATGTACACTCATGCTCATAATTATGGAATACTTAAAAAGCATTTTTGAACTTGGAATTTTTCCGTGAACGGTAGGTCTGGGAATAATTTTTGTTTGCCCTGGGTGAAACAATTATAATCTAAGTATTTCAGGAATTTTTAACATTTTGTTGCGTCCGTCTTGACACTAAAACCTGTGTTTATAAATGACGGTGTTGTTATTGTTGTTGAGTCACGTGGTTGTTACGCGCGTTATTAGACTTGTAACAGACACTATTCTGATGTTAATTTAGTCATAATTGACGTTAGATCAAAATTTATCAGTTTTCTGTGTTGTTTTTTTAAGTACTTTAATTTAATACTTTTTCATGATTTTTGGTGGATTTTTAAAAAGGAATTAATATATACTTGTTATTTCGCTTAAATTTATTTTAGTTTTTACTTTATTCATCTCATGAAATCCAAAGTTGCTTCACATATTGCGTTTTAGTGAAATAAACACTTATCTTGAAAATTTTGGACGATATAGGAGAAAGAACTTAAGTATCAACAAAACATTCCATAATCATGAGCAGGAGTGTATAACTATCTAGTTTCTAGTTGTTTATCCAATTATCTTTCTTCCTTTCTTCCGTCCTTTGTTTTCCGTCTTCTCTTTATCATAATTTGATTAAACACAGAGACTAGCAGAAGAGGTAACGGGGACTTTGTGAGAACACACACATCGAAATATTCCATCTTACCTCTTGCTCGTTAAAAGAAAGGCTCGTATTATACATGTACGCGTGTCATAATTTCCGTCTCCTTCATCTCCCCCCCCCAAAAAAAAGCCACACACTGACAACAGAAGGGGGTATATCACTAACGGAGAGGGCAATATCGTTTCGCCCTCTCAGAAATCCACATTTTGTGATACGCAGTGCCAGCGAAAACAAAGTAAACGTCTTCAAGTTGCAGTTTAAACAAAGTTCTAGCACTCGATGAAGGGGAAAGGGCGTGAATAAAAAAAAACAGTGAATGTTAAGTATAGAGATTTATTTCGGAAGGTTTAGTATTTGAAAAAGTAGCACCAGCTGTTTTGTTACTGAAGAAGTAGAAGAAGTATAGTACTTGTAATAGAAGTAGCAAATATGATGCAATTTAACCCTAAAAGGACTGGGCTATTTCGGAGTTGTTGAGGACTCGGGGGGGGGGGGAGGGGGCATGATGGCCCCCTTCTAATCTTGGCCGTAGAATGCACGACCGCGCTGAAATTTGGCCTGCAGGTTGCTTTCAACATAAACTGTAAGTCTGTATAGTAAATTTGGAAAACAAATTAATCTCTAATTATGAATTAATTGTGCAAATTTATGCATGAAAAATATGATTTGCATATGAAACACTCAGTTTTCTTTATGTAATTCTTTGTTTTTGTAACTTTGTTTTTTTATTGTTTTTTTCCATGAAATTTATTGTAGACCATGTGAAAACCAAAATTAGCTGAAAATTAATTATGAAGGTCAATTGACCTTTTTTATGAATGTCAAGATATGACAATTCCATTGACTTTGTACACAAATCACATAAAGCATCCATTTTCGGCAATTTTTGGCATGACATTGATAATTATAGTAATTATTGTCATGATGATGACGATAATAATGATAGTGATAACGATAATGGTAATTATCTGGCGCTGCTCAGTGGCTGCCGGGCCCACGATTAATTGGGCAAAATGAATTTTCAGAATTTTCGGAAGATTTCTATTTGTGATGTCTGTCTGTCTGTTGACTATAAGAGCTCGTATGAGCAAATGTTGTAAAAGTGGTTAGCAGTTAAAGGGCACCTGGACTTTGCACCCGGCATCGCACTTAACATATAATATATACATGCACAATCTACTAGAGTAATCATTCGGTTGCATGCGTTGAATTTTCGGAATTTTCGGAAGATTTCTATTTGTGATGTCTGTCTGTTTCGAATAAAATATGGATTATTATTATTATTATTATTATTATTATTAAATGATGCAAGTAGAAGTAATGGTAGCAGTACCAATAGTAGTATTGACTATAAGAGCTCGTATGAGCAAATGTTGTAAAAGTGGTTAGCAGGTAAAGGGCACTAGCTATCATCAGGGAGAATAATAATGAGGAAGAGTTTCTTTCAGAAAAGAATTTAATTTTGCCTCGCAATGTCGCATTAACTGCGACAACCTCTTTCACTACAGGGAAGTCTTCATTCTTATTTCGGAGTTTTGGTTGCAGTTCTTATTTATTTTGGTGTGTTACGCATTGTTGAAGTCGTCGTGATTTGTTGGTTCTTGTCCCGCTGCATAACAAACCATGCAAATACTTTCATGGAGCGAAAGGATTAGACGTTCATGTGACAATTAAACGTAAAAAGCATAAATCAAATACTTACCTGGACTTTGCACCCGGCATCGCACTTAACATATAATATATACATGCACAATCTACTAGAGTAGTCATTCGGTTGCATGCGTTGAAACATCCACATCAAGATGAAGGAGCAGAGTCTTCCATTTTCGATCATCATCATCATCGGAGTTATATGCAGTGTCCTGGCCCAGAATCCACCAACTGTACAGGTGGAGGAAGGAGTGTTGGTCGGAAAAACCATCCAATTCACTGAAAATAACTACATCGGTGTTACTAAAGATATTGACCTGTTTTTGGTAAGTACAGATTACTTTGTATTGTTGTTCTATGTGAAGGGTTTTGGAAAGTACAATCATGTTACGATGTCACTAATCTTAAAGTGATAGGCTAACATTGTGGAGCTTCAATTTAAAAATTTGTCAAACTCTGATATCTGAGCTACATAGTAGTGTTCAAATGGACAAATAAACACCCTACAGTACAAAAGTTTGAAAAGTTACACTGCCAATGACAAGTTATACATGAATAAACAATAAAACTCGGGGCGAGTTTTATTAACCTAGGTGTACACACAGTAAGTCTATGGGAGGAAATGGGCAAGGGAATCTGGTCAACTTACGATTTTCACTTTTTTAAAGCACTAAATAATAATTTTGAAATACATTTTTTCAGGGCTTCATTTTTAGACCTCATCAAAGACACTGGTAGCATGGGGAATCATGCGGCTCAGATTTTTTAAACTGTGGTAAATGTTAGCCAATACCTTTAAAATGTTTAGCACTGGAAAAAAGTTAATAATATTTTCCTGCTTAGTTTTAACTTTGTTATATAATTATGTTACTCTGTTTTTTTTATCTGGTGAACTTCCAAGTGCGTGTCTTTGTAATATTTAGAATAATATATCACTCTCGTGCAGTTTGGTATATTTAAAGAGGCATGCAAGAAAGCCTGGAATGTAGCATGTGCCTGTGCGCAATGTTCTGTATTTCATCAATGCACACACACACACACACGCACACACACACACACACACACACACACACACACACACACACACACACACACACACACACACACACACACACACACACACACACACACACACACACACACACACACACACACACACACACACACACACACACACACACACACACACACACACACACACACACACACACACACACACACACACACACACACACACACACACACACACACACACACACACACACACACACACACACACACACACACACACACACACACACACACATAGCGAAGCGAAACTTGACTTACTTGGTGTTAAGATTTGGTGTGCCCTTGCTTTCTTATGACAAGTTTCTTTCACCAATCAGGAAGTATGTAGCCAACGTGAGTCCCATACAACAAAATAAACAAAATAAAAACAATGAAAAAAATATTTTAATATTAGTTTTGGTCATTATCGATCAGTTAGCATGAATATGTCTTTCAGTTTGGCTTTTGTAGAACACATTTGCTCACCCAAGTGATGGGCTGCATGAATTGATAATGAGAGCAATCTGTATAGCTGTTCATTTCTAAATGAATTAATAAAACCTGATGTATACGAAATGTAATTTTGGCACATAGATTCACGGACAAGTAATTTCTATGTTTTAGTCCACAAAGCTTAATGTGGAGTTTCCATTTTTATTTAGCACACATGCCATTGAACAGAAAAGAAAACAATCTAAAGGTAATGATTCTGTTATACTCGATTTCTGTCTCAATATTTTAGGGAGTCCCATTTGCTGACCCACCAGAACGATTTAAACCACCGCAGAAGAAACAGCCGTGGGAGAATGAGAGGGATGCCACAACATTCAGTAACAGCTGCATGCAAAATCCATATGCGGAGTTGATTCTGGATGAAGATTGTCTGTACCTAAACGTCTACGCCCCTCTTCCCAAGGTAAACTTATATTAGCCAATGCCCATGCACACGCATTGTATGAACGCACCATGATATGATTGCTCCTCAGAAGGCAATATTTATGGGGAAATTTTGGCTGAAAACAAGTTTCTTCGACTTCGAGCAGAAATATCAGTCAAAAAATGGAAGTTTAAGAACAAATCGGACATGCATGTATAGTGAATAAATAACGGACAGCTTATGTGTGCTGTATTTCTTGATCTGCGGCGTGCATGTGACAGTTTTAATACAAATTATATTGTTAAATAAGCTCCAGTCTATTTGGGTGTTCCGATAAAACACTTGCTTGGTTTAACTCATATTTGAATATGAGATCGCAACACGTTACATGAGCAATCTACCTCAGGGAAGGAGAGTGTATCAATCGGAGTACCACAAGGGTCAATATTAGGCCCGCTATTTTTTCTCGTCCTTATAAGGCCTTGGTCACACTGGCAGTTGCGACTACCTGCAATTGAGTAATGCCGCGTTTACACTATGTTCCGAGGCCACTGCAACTACGTTCAGCCACCGATGGACAAAACGGATAGAAGTGAAACCAACGCGTAGAGGGCGGGAACGTGACAGTGCCGTGATTGCCGTAGATGCCTGGGCGCGAGATTTTTAACCGTCAAAAAATTTGGCACGGTAATGAGCGGTGTCGATGAGAAACGCTGGTAAGCCGGTAGTAAAACGAGGTAAAACGCATAGATAGTGACAATACGAATAAGCGTAAAAATACTTAGAAAGCGGTCGTAAGCGACTTGAACAATCTGTATTTCCCCGGCATTTCGACGATCCTTTCAAGTTTTGTCAGGCGTCTGCCGCGTTTAGTCACGTTCTGACTGTAATTGGACACATTTTGTCGAGTTCAGTTGGGCGGTAGGCGTCAGCAAGTGTACGGTTTTGTGGCCTAAAGAATACCGCGGTCGCGATGTAATACTGCTCTGATACGGAAAGGCGGCTGGGAGGGAGTATAAAAAGTCGGCCGCCGCGGCAGGAGGTGGAGACGGCCGACTCCTGAAGCTCTGTAAATACACCTCAACAAATTTGGCAGGAGGTGCCAAATTCAATTATGGTTTAAAAGGCCCCCTATATATTTTTGCTGTAAGGGAATTATGTCAAAGAATGTGACAATCACGTGAAAAAATTAAAAAATATATTTTGGGTACTAGAAAATTTCTCGAATTTTTGGGTCATAATGGTATTGACATTAAAAAAAAATAACGCAGTCTTTCTCTAATTCATTATTCATCTAATTTATATTTATTAATCAAGATGTTATGGAAAACGCTTTTTTCAGTCGGCTCATAAATCGGCGTGTATACTTTTTGAATAATGGAGCAAAATCAAGCATTTTGACCTTCTGAAACAGAATGTGTCTAATCGTAATACAAAAAATAAAACAATTTAGGACCTAACAGGCGTAAAGTAATAACAAACTGAGCTGAACCACATAAACATATTACTCTTGATAAAATAATGTTATACTAATTCTTTTGTTTCTTGAATTTGAAAGGCCATCCGAGCAACTAAGGCCTCTCGTGTAGGGCCACGTACAATTGATGAACATTAAAAGGTTTCCAGTTGAACCACTGTGCATGTATTCCAATTTTATGTTCCTTTGTTAATTGCAAATTTTCTTGTTTTTCAAATGAAATTATATAGAAAAGTATAACTTCTAAATTTTTGAAAATAATGTTGTAATGCATCACGAACGCATTTCATGTATGATTAGCATTCGCTATTCATTGTTCTTTTCAAAATTAGTCATACTGAAAGTGGTACAATAGCGATTTGGCATTATTTGGTGCAGAAAATTCAATCATATCTCAGGTTAAAGACAAAAACCGACAAGAAGTGAATAAATTTTAATTGAAATAAATAGGTCTTTTAGCTTGTCAAAATAAACAAAACATAAGCAAGGTTGATTATAAAAAAATTATACTTTTAACTTGTACATTATCTTTAATACACACTGCTGTTGCATTGCTGGAGCTTCTTCATCGCTGGCAAAACGTAGCTTTCCAAGGGACGCCAGCGTTCAGCTTCATCGTAGAACGCCAGAAGAGCGTTGATAAAAACGTGTCAGAACCTGCATCCAAGAACTGGAAAAACGTAAGTGAGCGCCAACAGAAGGGACGGTCGGCAAGCGAATACTGCATCCGTGTAGACTAGGCCGAAGCGTATGAACTTTGAGCTCCGGACTCGCAGCTTATTTCTACGCAAAGGCGGAGAGAGCCGGGATAGATCGTAAAAAATAGCACAGACGTAATAAAATTAATAGGAGTGAAAATTGGCCAAAATCACGTTAACGACTACGTTTCGGATCAAACTGGGGCTGCGTTGGCCACGGGACATAGTGTAAACGAGGCCTTTAGCGAACGAAGTTATCACATGGTGATCGCCAGATATGGTCAGCTAGATGCGGGCGACTTATGCGTACTGAACAGACCAAGGAATCACTTGTGATCGGCAGGTGATGGTACACAAAATAGGTTCAAACCGTTTGAAAACCTGCTAGATTCAAATTTGATTCGCAAAAGAGGTGCAAGCAATCGACATGATGATACGGGCAACTTCTAAAAGAGGACTGAATTTGGCATATAGGAGAATGGTAGAACTATCGAGTGGTAGACCACTCAAATGTAGGGCTCATCGTACGATAGTATAGATCCTGACTGGCGAATACCTGGAGTGTGATTATATGGCATTTTTCTGGGTTAATATTTGTTTTGCTGTTTAATAAAGTGAAATGTCATTCCCGGGATCAAGTGCGGCATAACTTCACATAATTTGTGCATCTTCGAAGGAGGCTCTTTCTGTTCCTACGGATAATCAGGCTTCGCCCTAGAGGCATGTCTGAATTACTACAGTAGTGTGGCTCTAAGAACATTAGTGGAAAACATGTCAAGAAGGAACACTGATTTAATAGGCAACGTGAATAATGAAGCGTAAAAGAATATTTTCCTTTGTTGGAGGTTGTTAAAAAAAGCATTCGGCATTCAGCACTTTTCAACAACGCAATAATTTTGGCATATCGAAATGCCTAACCTAGCATCGTGAAACAGTGAAGCACGACGGTCGTAGCATGAGGCAGAGAAAGTAAGCCGTGACGATTAGCTAAACATCAATCGAAAGGTGATCGCACAATACCGTGTCGCACTAGTCGGAAGTAATGCGCGTGGTTGTTACACTAGCAGTATTTTTTGCCCACACTGGCAAGTGACGCACGACTGTCTGCGACTTTCTTAGGTGATTCGTGGGCAAGCTAGTGTTGGGCGATTACGAATGGATATGTTGCGATTACTATCAACAAGTGGGCATAAGCAAGGTCGTACAATGTGGACCATACAACACAAATTTCGTGGCTATTACTTGCGAGCTGGCAGCGGAGGCCCTTGTCGTACGATCTATGTATGACGCCATTGGTAGCTCGAAACTGCTAGCTGTGACCAAGTCTTAATGGTTCATCACAAATGTCATAAAAGAACGCTCAAATCACAATGTATGCGATGACACATGCTTTGTTTGTATCTGGATCTGAAAGTTTGAATACATTAATGATAGGCCATGCAAAGAAGATGTCACTGCTTTAATTATGGCTAAAGTGTAATAATCTCAAAATAATGTAGACACAAACACACAAGATGAATATTGGAGCAACAAAGACTGAACACTTATACAAAAATTCGGGTTAGTTGATTCGGTTAAGTTGATGGAGGTGAAATAAACAGGATACACAGTACTTAATTACAGGAGTAATAATAGATGATAAACTATCTGGGGCACGACCATATTGAATATGGTTTGTGAGAAAGTGTGTGCTGCTCTTGCGCTAAAACGTGGAAAGAGGGCGAAGCCATTTAGGGCTAGCAGCCAAACGTAATATAATTGTATTATCTTAATAAAGCCAAAATTGATAATGTTTCCGAAGTCATAGGGGACTTGATTTATGAACAAGAATAAATTATATCTAAGGCTTCTAAAAAGGCGTGCTGCACGAAATTGCCCGTCTCATGTAGGAATTGTAGATGTGCCGCGTGGCAGACCCATCTTCTGCCCTAAATTTCAGTCCAGAGGAAGCCAACACAAATTTTTGTTTCAGTCAAAACGGCCAAATTGCCGTCCTACGTAGCAATGATTCCTAAATGGCGCGCTCCAGATCATCGTGATCTTTGTGTCTCGGGACACTAAATGGTGGCTGATCGGCTAGCGTGATTTTCAGAATGGCGCGACCAAATTGGCCGAAGCGCAGAAAGCATGGCATTTAGGTCTCTAAGGTCTTAGCTCGC